>BQNB010068178.1:5522-33933 GCA_026074375.1 Tanacetum coccineum
GAAAAGAAAAAAAATAAATAGTGAAAAATGACAAAATGAATGATGTCATAAAATGACCTGAAAATACGGAATGTTACATACACGATGTTTTAAAGGTGGACATAACCGCCGTGATTGCCCATTAGTGGTGCCATCACAGATTTTTATTCCGACAACATCAAGTGTGAAGTCAGGTTCTAGTTAGAATGAAGAAATATGATAATTGTGTGAGTAACATATTGTATTGTTAAACAACTATGTTATTTCTTATTATTTTTATTGAGCTGTGTTGTTTTTTATTAAGTTTTTTCGCCAACATCAAGTGTGAAGTCAGGTTCTAACACATCAAGAAATATCGAAAAATTTTAATATTTTTCAGAAATATTAAACATTTCTGATTTTTTTTTCACAAATTACATTACATTATTGACAATGATAATTGTTATTAAATTATTACAATGCTTTCTGATTCGGCACTTGAACTAGCTCTACAAGCCTCGCACTCTTCGTTTATCTCCTCTTTTACAATGTATATGTGAAGGAATTGCGTCTTACCGTGCCCAATATACATGTATAGATCCATGTAATCTTCTTCAGTCCATAGTTGTTGTAGTCCAACATTTAAATCACAATTAGGTTTTTGGAAATAGCAGAAATACTCATTTGACTCGATATTCTCAATAAGTCTACAAATTTTTCGCCATTTTCGGGACTCTCAAGACTGTCATAAACCATCAAAACATAGTCATCAAGGTTCCATGCTGCAGCAAGCCAATGCTTGTTACCGAGATTGATTGGGAAAAAACCCTGCAAAAAACAATACATATATTAAAGGAAAACACCTAAAAAGGGAAAAAAACTACTCAAAACTATGCTTAAAATTGCTCAAATCTGCTTAACTGCTTAAAAAATCCTTACATCTGCTCAAATCTGCTTAACTACTTAAGTTAGCTAATATCTGCTCAAAAAAACTAAAAAAAACTAAAAACACCTAAAATCAACTATAATCTGATAAAATCTTCAAAAAAGAACTAAAAACACCTAAAATCAGCTATATATCTCCTCAACTCGGCTTAAACAACAAAAACCTGCTTCCCTACTTAAATCACCTAAAAAACAGCTAAAAACCGCTTAAAACAACTCAAAAAAGTTTAAAAATAATAAATTCAGCTAAAATCTGCCTAAAAGAACTAAAACTGCTAAACATTCAGTTTAAAAATAACTTACTTGTGAGATTTTGTGCCATGATGGATACCTCGGATTTGTTCCATCTATGGTTGCTCGAAGCGCATCCACAACCGATACCATACTCAATCTCATACCGCTATCAATATGAAACGCCACTAGCTCGCTAAGCCCAAGAGTCCACTGTGCATTATGAGGCCTCTTTCTCATCATAAGCTCGATAAAGGCATTGATGTGCTGTTGAAATAATACAATAATGAACACTTGTAGATACTATTGTAAATGCTTTTCAAGAATCGAAAAGTATACTTACCAATCCATCAAGCTTCCCTTCTTCTAGGTACTCAGCCTTTTCGCCTCCCGGGTAAAGAACATCCCAAAAGCTAGGTTCACATATGAGTCCTTTAGGAAGACAATCAAGGTAACAATCTGTCTTCTTCTTCTCAAACATACTATAAATGGGATATTTTTTCCTCTTAATCTTACTCAAATCTGGCAAAGCGTAGTCTGGCTTGTCACCTTTCTCCAATCCTATAAATTGCAATTCATCTTCTTTGCAAAAAGATTTGAGGGCTGCTGAATTTGAAGCATCTATATGTATATCTTTGGCCGCATATTTGGCAACATCTTTGGCCGCATCTTTGGTATCTTTCAACACCTTTCGTTATATAAGAAAACAATAAAATACAAGTTAAAGACCATCATTATATCTTAAATTCAGTCAACAATTAAACAAATTGTTTAGTGATATATACCTTCATAGTCGTCATGGGTACCGAAATGGTCAAAACATGGGCCATGGTAGTGGATGTTGGTGGTGGTATGGTGCAACGCATCTTACGTGAATAACATCTCATTGATGACTTAAGCTTTAATGGAGTGCGTCTGACACGTAATTTACGTCGATGAGCCAACGGGAGAGATTTCTGTGCAGTCGAGGCCGGTGATGTGTATGACGATCCCGGTGACATGTAAGCTGCTATGTCTCCATCCGACACGACTCCAAAGTCACATTCATCACCCTACAAATCATATAATAACCAAAAAAAATTTAATATCAAACTTAAAAGCAAGACGTTCAAACTAAATAATCAAAATCATATACAAATAAAATACCTCCAATGCAAGCAATCGAGACTCTAAAGTATTAATAGTACACTGTAAACTAGAAACGGTCTGAGTGAGAGTACTAACACGTGTATCGCCCTACAAATCATAAAATAACTAATTATTAATAAAAACATATATTTTCAACAAAACATTTCAACATAAATCCTCCATCAACAAAACATATATATCACAGGCTCTAAAATTCAATTATCATTTGTTTTCTGTTAAGACTTCAATGTAAAAAAAGGTCTGAGTGTTACCGTGAGAGTACTTAACAGTGCATCGCCTACAAATCATTAAATAAACCATTATTAATTAAAAACATATATTTTCAATAGAAAAATAATATATTACTACATGAACTAGGATTTTACAAATAAATAACCTCAACGCAAAGCTAATTTAGAATGATCTCTAAACTTAGTTCATCAGTAACAAATAGTACCTTGTTAAAGTCGAAAATTAGGTTCATGTTTTTGTGTATTTGTTGAGAGTAGCAACAGTGCCCTCATTTTGTAATCTGTCGTCATTTCTCAACTTGTTTTTCATAGTGGTTAGGGTCTTGCAATGGGGATTCTGAATGAACCTATCTTCCATTTGTCTTTTATCACTTTTATGCCATCTTTTTTTCAATGTCGAGTTGCTAACTTACGATTTGAACATGTATTACCTTCCAAAAATACTCCAAAGAAGGCCTTCCACCAATCTAAGTCTCGCTAGCCCCTCGGTGGTTTTTTTTTTATTTTTTTAGTTAGGTGTGGTAGGGTTTCCAATGGTGGGGCTAACTGATCACCAACGAACAAAGTACACAACATTCTCGACCCCCCCCCCCACACCCAAGTAACTGGTTGTGTCGACTTCCCAAAAGAAGTCCAGATAAAGCCCTCTCCGGTAATTCTTCTATCCGTCGGCTGTTGTTTTTTTTTTTTTTTGTGGACAATAACGATTTGTTGTAGCTGGGTGGCCTACAATATCCTTATATTTTAAAAATAGTAAAAACAACATAAAAAACAAAATAAAACATGTTATAACAAATGTTACTTTAGTAAAAATTACCATAAAAAAAAGCCCAAACAAACCAGTCATCTCGTCGATGTATTTTGGTTAATTTTTTTTTTTTTCCCCTTTCTCGCGCTGGCCATCATGAAGCAACTTGCGCGTCTATGTAAGCATACTCTAAGCTCGGACGAATATTTTGGGTATATTCCCAAATATAGCACAAACCCCCATGGATAAAATATCTCCACAATTTTTGTAATAAACTGCTCATACCAACTTTCAACTTATCATTTAGAAACCCTTGGTGTGACAAATTGTGGTTTGTTCCCCAAGAATCCTTGTTGTAACACAACACCAAAAAGAAATATCCTAACTGCATTCATGTGTACTTCCAAACACAAGTGAACGCTTACACATTTATCAAAATTATCAATAACAGTCGTTAATCTTTAGCCCGCTACTTTTGCTTCAATATGAGGGATAATCTGATTACTAAATGGGTTAGTCAGTCAAGAATAGTTACTATAACCCACGTTTTCATTTTACATACTTGCACACCAAAAACGTTAAAATCCGATTACTAAACAAAAAAAAAAAAAAAAAAAAAAATAAAGAAAAAACTCTTGGCGTCTTAAAAAAAAAATTTATGTTTGAATCGTTGACCTTAATGGCTTTAATACAGAGAAATGAGGTGAGAGTGCTCGTTTTGCTTTTTGCCTCGACTCCTTACAAGTAATGTCAGGGTATTGAATCAAAAGTTGGCTTTTTATCTATTTTTTCTTTGTTTAGGCCAACGCGGCCAAAGTCCAACACATGTTTTTCTCGATTATTTCAATTGGGTTGGAGTTGAGTAGCTAGAAGCTTTCATACGTTTATATATCTTCTCTAACAACCTTTCCAATTTTTGGCCTTATATCGGTACAGTCGGTCAGTGCTCTGTATACGGCAAAAAGGAAAGAGAATAAAAAGGAAAGTGTTAGCTATCTATTTTATTGTATTTTATTAGTGTTACCATTCATAACAAGCTTCATATAATTCACTAACAAGTTCATTCATATCCCTCACAAAAACAAAAATGGAGGATAACATAACAGTTTGATAAACAATATGTTCAGTCTAAAAAGCCATATTTCTGCACAATTTATGGTTGGTTATATTGAAGTCACTAGAAGGTTTTCCAAAAGTGCGTGTCTATTCATTAGAAATGCATTTATGGTTAAAATTATCAAAGAAAACAAGCTGAAAATCAGAACATGGTAAATTATTTAGGATCTAAGGTCTAAAAAATCATCCTTACTTAACAGTTTCTAAAACATGGAGCTACTTTCGAATTTGATATACAACTTATGAACAGCATGCAATTATTTTAATCCTGTTTTTAGTGTGGTTTTGAGAAATGAATATACTAGGAGTATATTTTTGTGAAAAGAGAGATAAATAACGTATTTACTTTGAAAGATCTAGAATATCTGATATAAATATCATATATTATATTTAACTTTTGCTATTATACATATATATTAAAGAGGGAGATTGTCATCCCGAGGCATTTTATTAAAAGGCAGTGTGTCCACATTAAATACGCATTTAATGCTTGGGTTTCCGACCGGGTCGACCCGCCGGAGAGTAGCCGGAACCCATCGTTACCCGTCCATCGGCTGACCCGGCTACGTGTCCTCCATCTAATTTTTTATTACGACCATGTTCTTTCCTCGTGGAACCTCTTCTCCTGCCTCCACACATTCCACTGTACAAAGCACAAGGAAATAAAAAAACACACAGATCGCACCACTCACCAAATCTAGATTTGCTCCAACAGATCTATTTTTTTTAATATGGGAGATCTCTCTCATCTCTCGCTCTATCCATGCCGTGTGATGATCATGGGTGTGTGACGATGAGGATAGGCTTACGAGCTGCAAAAGGATGTTTGGTATTGGCTGGGTGATTGGTATTCACTCTGTATGATTTTATAAACTCGAAGGGTGCTTATAATTGGTGTTGTTGGGTATTTGGTAATCGTTGCTTTTGCTGGTTGTTTTTTGGGCGTAATGAGCTTTAGCTAAACAAGGTACTCTTTATAAATTTTGTGTTGCTTGGTGTTTGGTGATTCTTACCTTTACTGGCTCTTTTATCTTGCAAATGGGCCATGATATATATGTCGCATGGATAAACTCATAAGTTGCTAAATAAGTTATAAAGTAAGGGGTGGGTCTTTTACCTTATGAGCTTATTATATATTGCGAATGGGACATGATATATAAGCTACATTGAATAAGCTCATAAGCTGCTAAATAAGGTGTAAAGTAAGGTGGTGTTTGTTTCCGTTTATATAGACGTCTTACAGCTTATTAATTTTAAATGAAGCTAGAAAAAGTAAGCTTACGAAACATGAGTCCAAAATCAAGTAAGCAGACACGTGTACCATACGTGTTTGTTTCTCCTCTCACAAAACACGCACCAAACACATACTGTTTGATGTTAACGAAAAAACACACACGAAGCATATACGATGATTCTATCGTGTCGATTCCAAGATCTATACCATCACATAAGATACCGACATCAAAAGTTATACCACCATCTACATATTCGTTGCCGCCGTTCATGGTGTGCGGCGTTGTATATTGCCAGAGAGTTGAGTTACAATCTATAATAGAAAGGTATATTGAAAATATTTAATTTCAAATTAAGGTTTTGTTATGATTTAGAGGTTTGGTTGTTGACTTTAATAGTAGTGTTTCGTTGCCATTTTGGGGATTTGTTAATTAGGGTTTTACACAGAATTTGAATAGGGGTTTATATTTATGTGTTAGAAACAACTGATAGTATGATTCTTTTTGTTAAAGTTGTTTTGTATAGGGGGCGTTTGATAGCTCATTGGCTTAATGTGTCAGGATATTGATTTTATATGGGCAAAATGTATATTGTATTGGTGTTGCAAGATTCTGATGATAAGCATTTGAACGAGTGAAGAAAGTGATTATTGTTGCAGCCAAGGTAACTTGGCCCGGGTTATATGGCTGAATGTTGATTGCAGTTTACTTGGCTGTGATGATCTTTCGACTATGTTGTGTTGCCGCGGATAGTGGAAGGATGGCAGAGTGCGAGAATTGCTCGCCTCAGCAACCTCCATGAGCGCAGCCACGACATCAATTAGTCTGAGCCAAATTTATTATGAATTTGTTGAAGGGTACGTGCCTACTAGACATGATTAGCATTTTTATCTTGAAAATATTGTGGTACCCTTGGGTTAAACATTTAATCTTCGGATTGCTCGGGTTAAACATTTAATGCACCCGCCCGGCCTATACCCGATCCAAATCGTTTGATAATCAAATTTTAGTTGGCTGTGATGATCTTTCGACTAGGTTGTGTTGCCGTGGATAGTGGAAGGATGGCATAGTGCGAGAAATCCTTGCCTCAGCAACCTCTAATCTGAGCCAAATTTATTACATATTTGTTGAGAAAGATGATGCAGAGGGGTGAAAGTGGTGATGAGATGGTTTCGAGTGACTCGATTATGGCTGCTGCTGCTCTGTATTCACCTGATCAGTTGAATAATCAACCTAAAAATATGGTCTCGGGCTAGGTTTATAATCTCTTTTTCTTATAATTATCTGAATTTCAAATGATTTTCCACAACACTCCTCGAAGGAAGCGCATATGACACAACTGCTATACTCACATGTACATTAAACTACTACGTAAACTAAGTGCAACATACACACTAAAATAACTATGAGTTGTCTTAACCGATTATATCAGCTGTATTAATTGCTGGCGATCCGATTGTATCAAGAGATAGAGTATGTGAAAAAAGTTTTCAATGTTCGACGGTGCTTTTTTATGTGGGATTCGTTATTCTGTTAGGGGTGATTGGCTTAGTGTATATTCCCACCTTATGAGCGTACTTAGTTTTTCTAAATCTGATAAGGTTACTTTTTAAGGCTTATGCAATTGCTTAGTTGAGATCACGGCTTAATCTTGGCCCAACCCGATTCTTTGTTGCACAAACGACATAAAGTCAGTGCTGCACAGGTACTCCCATTTTTATGAATGAATAACTTGAGTACCCTTGGCCCTCGATTTTCCTCATAGTTTTACCTACAGTGAGAGTGAGTTGTTGTAAGCTTAGCTTTAGGATAGAAATAGAACCATGACAACTGAAGCAAGGAAGAGATGCAGAAGCTACATGGCTTTAGAAAGTATTGCGGTACATTACTCATATGGCGTTCTTACATGTCTGTCATGGTTCTTTTCAATTATTGGATGTTTTAGTGTCAAAAGTACTTAACTCAGTAGTTAGAAGATTCTCTTATATAAACAACATATTTATTAACAAGTTATCTGATAATATGTGAATATAACGACATGTTTTTTTATTGAAAGGGTTATTTGCATTGTAGCATGGCATTACCAGTTTAAAAAAGGCAATGCCTATTGTGGCAGGCTGCGCTGAGTCTGAACGGCTTTCATAAAAATGAGACCATCCGTATCTTGGCGGGGCGGCCTATTATGGTCGCAGCCATGGCGGACATGTCTTCTTTAATCGGCTGTTAGTCTGTCTGAATTGTTCGTTTATGCATATCGTTGGCTGATTCTGGGCTAATGGAAGTTGCAGCCATGACGGATGTATCCGCTTTATTCGACTGTTAACCCGTCTGAGCCTTACATTGACGCTTCTTGCAGCGTGGTTTGCTGATGCTTACAGCATGTATCGCTGAGGTTTGCAACGAGCTTTATTTACGCTTGGCTAAGGCTTGCTACATTGATGCATGTTTCGTTGGCGCTTGCTTTCTTGATGCTTGCGTTGGCTATACTTGATCTGCCGATGTGTGCCTTGGTTTAAAAGAGTAAGTAGATACGTTACTGATAATGGAGGGGATAGTGTCGAGCTCCTTATGAATGTATCTATAACCTCTGGGCATACGTTGTGTATAGGCTGTGATTGTGTTTCCCTAGGCTGTGATGATCCTTTGACTATGTTGTGTGGCCGCGGAAAGTGGAACGATGGCAAAGTGTGAGAATCGCTCGCCTCAGCAACCTCCACTAGCCCAGCCGCGACATCAATTAATCTGAGCCAATTTTATCGCGGATTTGTTGAACAAGAAACATAGACCGCCTAATTTTATGGGGCTAGGTGACGTCGCCATCTCAACTTCGGAGGCTGCAATCGAATTGATCAAATACTTCCAAGCTTTTAGAAATGAAAGTTAAGCAACTTAAAACTTCCGATTAGTTATTCTGTTTTCACTTTGGTAATAGTTCATACTATAATGCTATTCTGCGTTTCAGGCTAATGTGGACGGAAATGGAACAATTCACTACCTCGAGTTTATAACTCCTACCATGCGCAGGCGCAAACTTAAGAAAGATAAGCATCTATACAATTGCTGCTGTTATATCTATCGTTTTAGGAATTATCGTATATGATGTTTCAAAATTTCCCAAACTCTTATCACTAATAATCTGATCATTTGTTTTTTCAACAATAGTTACACTTTGTTATTATATGAACTTGGAAAAGCTCATAGGCCTATTTTTTCCAGCTCATCATAAGTTCATTTTTATAAGCTCGGAAAGTTTCCTTATCAGTTTTTCCAAGTTCATAAGAGCACATAAGCCCAAAAAATAAGCTAATCCAAACACACCTTTAATCTTGCTTTCGTCGGCTTGAAATTCCAAATGAATGGACCCTGTTATGTCAAGATAGCGTTACCAAATGTTGGCAAACGTAAGTCTTCCGTTTCTCAAATGAATATTTCGTTTTTTAAATCATTTTTAAAATATATTTTTTCTGTTATAGAGACCCAAAACTACGACATGCATTTGCTAAAATCATGGACGGCTTAAAGCCGCTCTAGAAGCATAATAAAAGTTCCTCTCTAAAAATCTACACACAGTTGTGTGTGGGTATTCATTGACTTTTGATTTTTTGTTTTTAGGAATCTATGTGGTGAGGCTGCGAAACAAAGAATTGTTAAAGATGAAAGGTATGTATATTTTCTTCAAGCTTGGTTTTAATTTTTTGTTTTTAGGAATGTTGTGGTTTGAAGTGTGGATATGGTGTCAACGTGTAAGTGGAAGCGCCTGATGTAGCCGCGTTTATGAGTTTGAGAAGAACGACATTCATAGGTTTTTTATGTTTAAAATAAGCATTTTGTTGTTTGTTTCGGCTTATATTGCCCAGTCTTCAAGATTTGGACGTATGTGTCTGCCCTGATGTTCTTATAAAACCTAATACTCTGAAATATTTTGATATTTACAGGATCTGATAAAGGTAAAGGACAGCGAGGCTAGACCAGAATCAGGCAGCCCCAAAACTCCATCTATCAATGAAGAAATTAGAACAGAAGACTTAGAACAGGAAGCAACAAACCAACAATCTAAGACTCTTTTGCACACAAAAAAATTTATTTACGCCATTTTCGATACTAATTTTGGTGAGAAAACGCGATTGTCGAAACATTAAGTTGTTTTAATTCTATTTATGTCTTGAAAATGCTTATTTGGAAAACTTAGCTATTTCACCTTTTATGATTGATTTTTTGGTTTTTTTATAGGAAAGAGATGCATTGGCGGCTGCGTTGGATAACTATCGATATGTCGTGAAGGTTAAACCAATACCGGTAAGTTGTGTTTATGGGTTTTTTATAGGCACGAGCTTCATTGGGTGCTGGCACAGATGTCTACAAAGAGTTTGAGCTTGCCGACTTCCTGAAAGCACAGGTAATTCATTTGAATCACTTATGTAAGACAATGCCAAACACTTATATAAAGACTAACTGCCAAAACACCGCCTTTCTTTTTTTTTTTTTTTTTTTTCATTTTTTGGTAGTCTATTTCTTTGAATGTGCAACAGTAGTGAAAATGCAAGCTAATTGCACAAAAAACATTATAAATGCATTTTCTATAGTACTTGCTTGCTAAGAAACGCATTGTCGAACCTTAAGTGTTTTAATGCTAATTATGTCTTGAAAATGCTTATTTGGAAAACTTAACTATTTCACCTTTTATGATTGCTTCATTTTCTTTACTAATCGATGTTTTAGATCTTCCGTTTATACCTATTTATAATGATAGGAAAACTAAATTGCTATAACTACTTTTAGTGTTTAGTTATAGCAACTTTTGATTTTGTATTCTTCTAATATACGCATTGATCCGTTAGCGATAACACATAAGCTTATTCATATTTTGTAATAGAGGGGGTGAAATGTGCGGGTTTGGTGATACGTCAAAATGGATAATTTTTGGCGCGGGGCTGTTGAGGCAGTGTTCGATTGCCTTGACCTGAAACACATTTTGTCTAAGAATTCATACATCTTTATAAATAATTAGTGCCATCGTGTAGCAGAAAACGACTATTTTTCGATAGTGATATAGTTTTTTAAATAACAGAATGTAACATGATGCATACATTAAAAAAAATGTTGGGCTACTGACCCATTCAACCCGTATGCATATGAAAGTGAACTCGAACTGACCCGTCTACATGGATTTTGTGATCTTAGGAATATTGTGTTGTTTTTGACATTTTTTTGTCTATTCCGTCTTAAAGCAAAATGGCAGTGAAAAAAAGGTTTCAATGTTTATTTCATTGATTTGGTCCATTGGCTGCGACATATGAAAATGTGATTATTAACATTCTGTTTGTGAAATTTTTAGATGAAATCGACTAAATTACGCAAATATTGTTAGAAAAATTGACGTGCTTTGAAGCTCAAATATATGTGTTTACTAGGATGACATGTGATTATTAACATTCTGTTTGTGAAATTTTTAGATGAAATTGACTATATTACGCAAATATTGTTAGATAAATTGACATGCTTTGAAGCTCAAATATATGTGTTTACTAGGTGACTTGGTGCAATGGAGATAAGGTTTTTTTTGAAATACAATGGAGATAAGTTAACCTGTTTGAGATACCTTAATTACAAGTTTAGTTTCAGTTAGTTCTCTTCTTTTACTATTAGAGTTGCCATAGAAAAACTCTTTATTCATGAATATCTTTCAGGTGATACAGGTGTGTTGGTTGTAATGAATGTTACTAATTTTACGAACAAGTTTTTTTTAAAACTTTGATATAAAAGGTTCCATTTAAGGATATTAACTTTAGAATGATAGGATTTCAGTTGTATAGTAGTTAAAACTTAGAATGGTCCAACCATATATACTCAAGCCAATGCTATAAAAAAAAATGCTAGAAAGTCATATGCTAATTATAATACTACACATTTTAGAATCTAAACGACAGCGTTTTTTGACCATGTCCACTATTCATTTTAAGCACTGTAGCACTGCTACAGTGCTGGGCCAAAAAAGCCCAAAAAATTTAATCCAAAAATTTGGGCCGGCCCAATTAGTTTTTTTTTTTTTTTAAATTGTTGGCACAAAATAGGGAGAAAAAAAATGTTACAAAAGTACCGACGCATTCAGATAAAAAAATACCCGCGGTAACATTTCCGAATTAACTTAAACAGGCCCAAAAATTTGGGCCGGCCTTAGAATCTAAACGACAGCGTTTTTTGACCATGTCCACTATTCATTTTAAGCACTGTAGCACTGCTACAGTGCTGGGCCAAAAAAGCCCAAAAAATTTAGGCCGGCCCAATTAGTTTTTTTTTTTTTAAATTGTTGGCACAAAATAGGGAGGAAAAAAATGTTACAAAAGTACCGACGCATTCAGATAAAAAAATACCCGCGGTAACATTTCCGAATTGACTTAAACAGGCCCAAAAATTTGGGCCGGCCCAATTAGTTTTTTTTTTTAAAATTTGACGGCACAAAATATGGAGGAAAAAAATGCTACAAAAGTATCGACGCATTCAGATAAAAAAATATCCGCGGTAACATTTCCGAATTGACTATACTGAAAAAATAAACCCGCACTATTAAATATGAAGGCCAAAAAAAGCCCAAAAAATTGGGCCGGCCCAATTAGTTTTTTTTTTTAAATTTTGTTGGCACAAAATAGGGAAGAAAAAAATGTTACAAAAGTACCGACGCATTCAGATAAAAAAATACCCGCGGTAACATTTCCGAATTGACTTAAACAGGCCCAAAAATTTGGGCCGGCCCAATTATAAAAAAATACCCGCGGTAACATTTCCGAATTGACTATACTGAAAAAGTAAACCCGCACTATTAAATATGAGACCGACAAAATAAACTCGCACAAAATTAAAGGAAAAAAAAAGAATTAATGACACGCAACAACGCGCGAAAAATTAGCGCCCCGCAGTAACGTGCAGGAAAAAATAAACTTACACTATTAAACATAAAAAAACGCGCGAAAAAACAAATAAAAATAAATAAATAACACATTTCACAAGTAAAACTACGTCGTTTTGGCTCTGCTACAGTGCTTAAAATGAACAGTGCTACAGTAGCGCTACAAAACCCCGGCCCAATGGGCTCGGTTACTGTTCATCGGTCAAAAAAAAAACTTTATTATCCCCCTCCTCTTTTTTTTGCCAAAAATAAGAAATTTTTTTTTTACAAGAAGTACTCTCATCTTTAACTATTTACGACTTTCTATCGGCCTGGGCAAAAAAAAAAAAAAACGCGCGATTGTCATTTTTTATAAGAACAAAAACAAACTATTAAACATGAGACCAAAAAAATAAACCAAAAAAAAAAAATTAATGCCCCACAACAACGCGCGAAAAATTAACGCCCGCAGCAACGCGCGGTTAATCTTGCTTGTTAGTATACAGTTAAAGTTACATGAATTCCTTCCGTATGAATTCTTCATGTTTTTTATACTTATAAAAATAGGTTGACAAAAAAAGGCAAGTATAAAATACTTTGTCATGTGCAAGTCACACACTCCACCCAAAAATTGGAAACCCTATCCTATTTGGGGATCTTGAAGGCCTCTCTTCAACCTCTACCCACTGTTTCTCCAGCAAATCTCGAACCTCTCCCAAGTTGTTTAAGCTCCATTTTTTGATGAAAGTAAGTAATTATCATCCACTTGGCTACTCATGCTCTTTTTATCTTTGGAACTTTGTTTCAACTTGTAGATCATTTTTTGATTTTATTGTAGTGTTCGTTTTCTTCATAATTAAATTACGATTTGTTTTAATTGTTCATTAAATTTGTTTATCCTTATTATCTAGGTTGGTTTAGTGATGTATAAAGTTTATCTAAAATTATGTAAAATATGTGTATGAAGAGCAACTAGAGAGCTTGTTAATGTTTTTTTTTTCATTTTTATGTAATATAAACAAGGGTAAAACCATGGTCCAAGGTGTAGTGTTATTAGCAAAGTTAGCAAATGTGTGCAACGACAGTATAACAAAATATGAAGTCTTTCATTCATTCTTTTCATGTTTATTTTTTAATCTTCTAATTGCTTTATCAGATCTTGGGCTAGGATCCATTAGTGGAGCTTTTTATCATCTTTTGTTATGCATTTCAGTTAGCTTGGTTAGTAGCAGACGTATGTAAGCTAGAGTGATATCAGGAAGATATTTTTGGTAGTAGAATTATTAGGCTTAGTGGAACAAGCATATAAACTACATCAACTATATATCTCTTTCTTTTCTTTGAACTGATGATGCTAAAAAAGGGATACAATTTGTGTGTGTAGGTATGACAGATTCAACAACAATTACAGCTAAGCGTCCTAAACGCCCTGTAAGGCCAAAAAGAACATGGACACCACATGAAGATGAAAAGTTAATGGATGCAATTATGGAATTACATGCATCTGATAAGTATGCTGCTGATAACGGATTCAAACCAGGCTACCCACAGATGAGTTCATTCATATCTATTCTAGCTCAAGTGATACGCTTAATAGCACCATCAATGCCATTGGGAATGAGATGAACATAAACTTAAGTAAAATGGCTAACGATCAAGAGAGAAAACTTCAGTGCGAGATTGATTTGATGAAGAGAGTTCAGAAAGAAATTGATGCTTTACCGGGGATCACCTTTGAGGAAGCTTTTGAAGCGACCGATGTTATTGGTAAGTGCCCGTTCAAAGCTGAACTTCTCTTCGGGTAATATGGTCTTTCCAAGTAATGTATAGCTTTTCAGTAATCAAGCTGATGTAGAAGTTCAAGTGGCTGTAATGATGTTTTGTATAATCAAGCTACTTGTCTTTTTGTATATTATCAACTTGTGTGTAATCAAACTACTTGTCTTTGGCTATCGTTGGAGAATTTTAATTAGGGGTGGAAACGAGCCGAGCCGAGCTCGAGCTCGCTAAGGCTCGAGCTCGGCTCGTTTAAGTCTTATAAAGCTCGAGCTCGAGCTCGGCTCGGTTCGAGCCTTATTTTTTAAGCTCGAGCTCGGCTCGTACATAAATATGGGGCTCGGCTCGCTCGAGCCTCGCTATCTCGATTATACAAGTTGAAAATGAAACATTAAAATTTGGCTCCAACTTGGCTCGAGCTCGGCTCGTTAAAAAAAATTATATATATTTTTGTGGGCTCGTTAATAAGACTTGTTATTGAGCTCAGTTAATAAGCTACGCATATAAACCTTAGGCATAATAATTTAATACAAATTTCGTTTAGTCTCTTAGCTCGCGAGCCCACGAGCTTTTTTATGTAAAGCTCGGGCTCGAGCTCGATTAATAAATGACAGCAAACTTAGCCGAGCTCGGGCTCCGTGTCCGTTAAGCTCCTACTTGTCTTTTTGTATATTATCAACTTGTGTGTAATCAAACTACTTGTCTTTGGCTATCGTTGGAGAATTTTAATTTTATCCATATACTTGTTAGTTTAAGTATGGTATCGCACCACCATAGAAACTTGCGTATGTTATGTGTTATTTTGTATTTAAATTTTCTAGTCGCGATCATTACCGCTAACGGATTGTCCATTTTTTTTGGATGATGTTGTAACGACTGAAGTTAAGTAATGTATTTTTTTCATTTTCAACACAAAAAAGTTCAGTTTTCATTTCTATCTCATTAATCACCAAAAAAAAAATTGATTTCTTTGGTCAATTCTCTGGTGTTTACCAAACACTAGAATTTTTATTGAATTTCTCTGATAATTCATTTCTGTGAATTGATTTCTGCGTTTTATTTTATTTCTCTGAATTTTTCTCTACGAAACGTGCCCCTATAGTTTTCTTTTCCCACAAACTTTGATGTTTTGTTCATGGCCTTCTTTCTGCTCATTTTCTTTTGTATCCAAGGGATTGAGATTCTCTAATGTTTTACTCTCTAATGTTCTTCTCATGTTAAAATGTTGTGAGTGGGTTTAAATTAGTGGGTCTCATATTTTACTTAAAAATAAACTCATAATTTTATTTACTTTTATGTTATTGGTTGAACATGACACAACTTGAGACACAAACATTAGAGAATCTCAATCCGTATCCAAGTGTTAGGTTTCAAATTTATTGCATTATTTGTTGCTTTTCATTATTGTTATCCTAGAATCACATTTGTTAGTAAAATGGCTTGTCCTTTTTATGGGAATTCTGAGCTTAAGAAGTGGAAAATGTCAATGATGTTTTTTGAGGGGTGGACCTGATAAATCATAGAGGTTGGATAATTTGTGGGTCAAATGGGTCAGTAATGCCAAATAGGTTTAAGCAAAAAAATTATTGTGTCAATATAGGCTTTTATTTCTTATGTAAGTACTTAACGTATTTCTTTTCAATATAAAGGGCTTATCTAACGAGTGCTCTCAAGGCATTAGTTTAAATCAAAGCTGTCAAGATCGCGATCCCACCTGAGATCGTTTTTGTCTTTGCAAGATCGATATCGTAAGATCGGATCGAGATCGTAAGATCCTACCAATTTATCATGTTCTGTAAGCAACAGATAAACGAGTCAAACTATTTTTATTTCTACTCATCATCATCAAACAGAACTTTTATATAATAACCTCTGTGAAAAATGTCAATGTTCAAAATTAAAATACCAAAGAAAAGTAAAAACACAAAAAGTCAAGTTTCACTTGTCACATTGAGGATTTAGCGGAATAAAATTACATAACATGCGTAATAAACGTCTCAAAACAAAGTACTACACTAGTGTCACTACAATTAAGCTATCTGAATTAAAACTTAAAGGTTAATAGTTAAAACTATTAAAAGGTAAAAGAAAAAACAACAATTACCTGTAAGAAATTTTTTGCTTAAGGTAACTAGAACATGAGAAGAAGAACCCTAACTGTTTCATGTAATTTCAATTTGGGGAAAGTAGATAGTTAGGTTTATTGATTAGAAAATCTAGGAATGAAACGTCAATACTTGTTACTGAGATCAGCGAACTCGTATTGTTCTTTTTAGGCCTAAAAAAAGTAATGGGCTAGTAAGTATGTAAGTCAATAAGTTAGTAACTTGGTAATTTGGTAAACTCGTATCGACACGCGATCCTACGATCTTACGCGCGAGTTTACGATCCTACTTGCGATCCTACACCGATCCTACACGATTTTATCAGGTGGACACGTAAGATCGTACGATCTTACGTGTAAGCTCGCGAGTTTGACAGTCTTGGTTTAAATTATTAAATAAAAAAACTTTAAATTTATTAATTGCAAATCAAAACCATTAAGATAAATTATAAGATCAATTAATGTGTATTAAATACAATTTTCTATTTAAAAAGAAAGTTCAAAATGAATTAATAATGTAGTGTTCGATTGCAGGCATTTGTTAGACAGTCCCTAAATCATCTTGCCAAACTACTAAATACAATTTTAAAACAAGAATGACAGATAATATAATTTTAAGATTACTACTATTAAATGCGTCGAAAAATGATTTGCGTGCTTAATAATCATGCCTACTTAGACTAAGAGTAATATGTCTAAACCATTTAGTCGGTCTCCACCCGACCTGATCAAACCCTCCATTACCTGACATTGTGATCGACCGAACCCACCCCGACCTTTTCATTTGTTTGGGCTGAGACGAGACCGAATGAATTGGGAAGAGACCAAGCCAAAAAGTAACTCTTAGGGTGTTTGTGTGATTTAAAAAAAACCATTTTTCTTATAAAAACTCGCATTATTGTAATGTTTTAGTTTAATTAATGATTTTTTTTTTAAATGTTCGGTCACCTGTCCAGTCGAATTTCAGGAGTTTGGTCACTGTTTGGTATAAGAGAGAGAAAGCCGAAGTGACGCTAATATATCCGATCACATTGTTTGATCAAATTACTCTTAATTTTATGTACCTAATAATTTATGCATTAAACATTTATCTAAACGTATATTTTAAGTCTTAATAGCACTACTTTATTTCGCCTATATACAGAGAAAGTCAACAATGGACTGGTAAATTGAAACCATTTGTTAACTTTACTGGTAAGCATTATTGGTAGTGTTTCGATTATTATGTTAAAGAATAAACAATTAATGATCAAACTCTTCACTCAACTTCTAAAAAAGCTGAAATACACTTTAGTCTATTGTTTTGACACACATTATACAATAATAATGATCTATTAATTAGACCATAAGTTTATTGACCACCGCCCATGAAAACCAAGTGGAAGCAAAAAAAGAAACCGTCAAGACTGTGATTTATTACAAAATTTTTTTTCATTTTTCTATATTTTTATTTCATAATAACTACTTATAAATCCCGTGCGCACACGAAGCTTACATATAAATTAAATTTATTTTAATTTTTTTTTCAATATACGGATATATGAAAAAATTCTCGTATTTAATATTTTGTAATTGTGATATTAGTACAACTAATAATTATGCATATGGTTTTACATAAAAAAAATTCATTATGCATTAATATTAGTGTTTTAAAACTCGTGTCGACCCGGTCGGTTGAACTGTGAACCGGTTGGGTGACCGGAAGCCGGATTTGGCCGAACCCGCTTGAACTGTGACCCAGTGACTCGATCGGGTCAATGAAAAAATCGTTTTTTAAAATATTGACTAATATCGATTAATATTTTGTCAAGATTTTGTTAGATGAAAGATTTAACTTTATTTCATTCACATGAGTGCTGATGTTATTGTTCAAATTTATTTATTAATATCATGTTGTACGCAATATGCGAGCTTAATATGTTTTTCTAATATTTTTATATAAACTTAAAATAGATTTTATATATGTTGTATTTTTAAAGTATAAAGTTTCCAATGTATAAAATCTAAGAGGATATTTGTTTATTTTTTAAAGTTATTAAAAAATATATATAATTATAAATTTATTTAACTTCATATGATTTATTTAAAATTCAACCACTAAAGTTTTATTAATTACTTCCTTTTTTCTCTAAGTTTTTGTTTTTTCAAAAATTTGACATCTATATTTTTATGTCTTTTTTTCTTCATCAATTTTTTTAATTTTGACCAAAACTGATTCGATTTTGACTTTTTTTAACCAATTTGATCGCACGATTTTACTTAAGTGTTAAAATCAAGCGTTTTGATTGATATATAAGTTTTGTTTTTTCAAAAATTTGACATCTATATTTTTATGTCTTTTTTTCTTCATCAATTTTTTTAATTTTGACCAAAACTGATTCGATTTTGACTTTTTTTAACCAATCTGATCGCACGATTTTACTTAAGTGTTAAAATCAAGCAACTCCGAAATAATGTAAATATTTTATTATATAAAAGATGTATCTATTTACTTTTATCCAAATAGTAGTGCAATGAGACTCCATTGTAGGGGTGAGCAAAACGGATCGGATCGAGAAACCGGCCCGATCAGACTGGACCGAACCTATTTCGGTCTGGTCCTCGGTCCTTCCGTTTCTTTATTTTCGGTCTTCGGTCCGGTTCGGTCTTACGAAAAAACCGACAATTATGCTTTGTTGGATCGGACCGGACCGACCCAGACCGGACCGGATCCAAAATGTTCCGGTCTTCGGTCCGATGTTTTGGCTCAAGTCGGTTTCGATCCGGTCCGATGTTAATCGGTCCGGTTCGGTTTTCGTGAGCACCCCTACTCCATTGTACGGTTTTTGTCCATATCTTGAGTTTTTGTTACAATGGTTCGTTTCACATTAATTTTGTAGTTGTATTTTATTCGATTTGTTTTCAGTTTTTGAATAAAAGGCGTGTCATAACTCATGAGTAAACAAAGTTAATTAAACACTAAAAAAGATACTTGAGATTTTATTAAACAACATAAACATATTATAATTCAATGCCAGATAAAAGACTAAGAGTGCACGGTATCATAACACCCCAACTGGCGTTATGCCCACGTGGCAATGGCGTTGACGCGTTATGATACTGGCCACGTTGATAGGCCAACGGCGTTGGGTCCGGTGTTGCTCCACCAACGTACGTTGGTATGTATTTTCTTTTTTTTTCTTTTAAAAAGTGAATGTTTGTGTGTGTGTGACTGTGTTATTAAGTTTGTGTGTGTAGTGTGTGTATGTGTGTGACACAGAGACGAAGAAGAAACATATAGAGAGGGGAAGAAATAGATAGGGTAGGCCCAACATATTTTTCCTTTATTTTTTTCCGCTTTTTTTTAATTATACTTTATATTTTTATTAAATAATTAAATATTTAGTTATAATTTAGTTTGGTTAAATAAATAGAAAAAAATAGGTCACAAAAGAGTAGTGTTATGGGGTGTTATGATAAGAGGGGTATTTTGGTGTGTTGATGTTGAAATGTTAAAGCTGATGGTCGTAGTTGATTGTTGAAATGTTTAAAGCTGACGGTGGACGCTGAGCGTGGAAGGCATTTTTGTTTGTGGTGTTATGATGTATGATACTCTAGCCCTCTAAGGTTACCGTTTGATATATTGGTTGGTTTATGATTCAATAGTTTAGATTTGAGATATGAATTTAGATGAGGTTATAGATTTTATATTTTTGTTGTTGTTTGAGGAGGTAGAGAGAATAAAATAAGGTAACAAAACAATAATTATTTATTGTAGTTTTGATAAATTATTATTTTAAGAATTAATGTAAGTATTTTAAATTAGTTTTGATTAGTTTGTAATATAAAAATAAAAGAGAGGTAGACACATAGATAAAAGTTGACCCCACATATTTAGAAAACCAGACATCTTGCTTTTGGACGTTGAAAGTCTTAGGATTTTAGAGTTCACTAAATCAAACAAACAACAACTGTTCTCTTTGTTTGGTGGAATTCATAAAAAACCCAACCTAAACCTGGAAACCAAACAGGCCCTAAAAATCTGCAATGCTTCAAACATCAAAATATTAAAAGTCTAACATAAAAATATCCAATCAAATGTGAACCAAACTCATTTTAAGCTCAATTCTTCACCTAAACAACATTTTGTCATTTAGATAGATGTATCAAAATAACATGTCTGAAATTCGTAGAATGGATAGTTTAGCGCATGTGAAAACTTCTTTTATTAGGTTGTTGGACTTGCAATCAGGTAGATTGTCGATTTTCAACGATTATAACTACATAAATTATCATGAAGGATAAAATGAAGGATACATGGCATTTATACATTTATACATGTTAATAGTAATCACACCGCCAGTCTATAATTGTAATAACTGTAATTAATAATCTGGTTAGGTTTTCAATCGTGCTTCGCTGCGGATCAGCGATGTGTGGTTCTTTAGCGTTGACACTAAGTTTCATGTAGCATTCGACATTTAAAAGTGAACTTTCAATCGCCGTAGCAGTGGTAAATGTTTTCGCGACGTGCAACATTCCCCTCTGAGTAGAGCAGATGTTTAAGCCTAGGATACGTAATGCGGTTAGCATGTTCTGTAGGTGCATTTATTGTATGTGCAGCTAGTATGTGCATAGTAGTTATTCTCAGATAGTAACATTGTAACTCCATGACAGTCTACGCTTCTTGATAGCTGCGGAAATGACTTATATGATATAGTCTGTTCCATGTCTAGGTGCTAGGGTTTGTTTACAAAAGTTGTATTGCTACGCATTTTAATTATTATGAGTGTCAAGGTTGACTATTCTTCTATCTGAATCTCCTTTTTTTCTTGAGTGCTTTTGTGTGACGATTATGATGAGAGTTTGTGAAGAGATCTTTTTGCTCCAAATATGGTTGTTTCTTGTGCTGGCGAATGTGGCTGCGCTTGGGGGGGGAGATTGCTGTTGTTTTTGAGACATTGAGGATGTATGTTGGATTCATAAAAAAACTTGTGTTAATTTTATGTCGGTCGTTGCTGCCTTGTAGGATATCCCACTTTCCAACTTACCATCGGCCAGTTCTGGTATAACTCTCTTCAAAGTGGTCATTTTTGGAGTAAATCCATTGACCAGTAATACCACAGTGGTCTTTATAATTTTATTGTGTCCGTTACCTATTTCTCAAAAGTCTATGTAGAAAGCAATGCATTTACTAAGATTATACAATGCACCAGTAAGTCAGTACACGGAAAAGTAATCTTATTTTAACAATAGTTTCTGAATAGCTAAAGTTTTTTTTGAACTACTACTCTAATAAAAAATAGATTAATTCCTTAAGCGAAAAGGGTGTTTAGATCACATTATTTAGATAACTTAAGCTATTTCAAACGATCTGTAACAAATAAATTTACATTATTATTATCTATTTTATAAACTACAGCCAAAGGCTTTGTTACCTTGTTTGTTATAGATTTACTATTTTTTCGCCTACTTTAAAACTAAACAGAACTTTGACTTTGACTTTAACTTTGTAAACAGAAAGAACATTTGGCTTCTTGTTGCACTCAGAGACAGTGATACCTGATGTATAAGATTCCTGAATAACAGGAGGCTTTCAGATTATATCAGACACAAAGAAGTAGCTTCAAGTTGATGCTTGTATTGATTCACATAAGAGACGTATTAAGATTTGTAAGGGTTGTTTCCTAAGGCATTTCATGGTATTTTTAGTCTCGGCCTTCTTCACCACTACGAGGTTTCACCTGACTATCCTGTTTATATGTATCTCTCGACTACTGGACAAGTTGTAGGCAACAAATCTGAACACATCATATTGGCTTGCTATTTTATCTGATTGTGGATCATGTCGGTTTTTTCCCAAATGGAGCTCCCTTACCCTATGAAATGGAAATAATTAACACATGAAAATGAGCAAAAGTAAAAAAAAGATGGTCTATTGAAAGAGGCGTTTTTTACCGTTGTTGATAGACATAATGCCTGTAAAAACATTATTATATTTTTCGAAACGCTCTGCTGTCATTTTGATAATCACAACGAAGTAGAAAACGTCAATGTGAATATTAGACGTAAAAAAGTAATAGTCGGGAAATGTTCATTTCAAAGCTACGTTTTGATAATCACAAAATGTAAAAACGCTCAATGTAAAATTAAACGTAAACAAGTAATTAGTAGTAAATTTTCATTTCAAAAATTTAATCACTTAAAGGTATGAATAAATAAATGCTTAATGCATTTTATGATCAAAGGAATTTTTATTCAACCTCATATTTTTTATAAAATGTTACAAACATTTTTATAACTTTTACAAAACATTTTCTACATTTAAAAAAAATGTTTTATTCAAAATAAATATTTTGAATTCAAATTTTCTACCTAAAAACGGCTAGAAATGTTTCAGAAAACACCTCCCCTGGAAAAGACAAAAAAGAGAGCGTCCAGGCCTGGGCGGCCCCCTTAAATATAAGGGCGGCCCCCTTACTCCTTAGTGATAAGGGGGCCAACACATGAGCTAAGGGGCCGGCCAGACAAAAACGCTCCCAGCTTTGCCTATAAATACTAGACTGTTCCCTACTGATTTTCTCACCTCTTGCACACACATTCTTTCTGTTCTAAATCAGTTTATAAATCTCTTCCATTCCTTTGATCATTTAATCATAAAGCTTTGTTTCCAAGTGATCCAAGCTTAGATCCTCAAGTGCAAGAGAAGAATACTTCCTACCATCAAGTAAAGAAGTATTATAGCTTAGTGTGTGTCCTTGCAACCTAGTTGCAATTGTATATTATCTTGTAAATCATTTGTGTATATTGTGAAGGTGTGTATTGTAGTTAGATTGTGGTGATCATAGAAAGTATAGTTTGATCGTGGTGATCATAGTAAGTAGTGATAGATTGGTGTGATCGTGTTAGTGTCTTGGTGAAGTGAAGTCGTGATAGTGCGGTTAGTATTTTAGTCCTCAAAATACGAAATGTGTGGTAGATTGGTTCTAGCTAGGATTAGAACTCGACATTTCGCTTAGTGTCGAAAATTGGTGTAAGCTTAAGTTGTGTATGATTTTCTCCACCTAAAGGGAGCTTGTTGACATAGTGAAGAAAACTCTCGAGTTTGGTGCTCGGGGAGTGGAGTAGGGCGAAGAGGTGCTTCGTTACCGAACCACTATAAATCCTTGTGTTGTGGTTTGATCTTTCTAACTCTTATATCTTATTTTGCATATTTACTTTACATCTTGCTTTCACTTATTTATATAGTTGAATTGTTCATATTGTTCACATAAAGTCGAATCTAAGCTCTTATAAACAAGCATTACATTAAATTAAAAAACGGCAAACTATTCAACCCGCCCTTCTAGTTTTCCACAATTGGTATTAGAAGCCACGTCAAACAAGATTTTTAAATAAATTATATTTTAAAACTTGAATCGATCTATGAAATCGAAAAAATATTTAGAAGGGTAATCTATGCAAAAACCACCACTATTTGAAAGTGATGGGTTTATTTATTGGAAAAATAGATTCAAAACTTATGTGAAATCAAAAGATCTAGATCTTTGGCATATTATTACCTATGGTGATTTTCCTCCTATTCAAAATAAACCCGAAACTAAAAAGGATGAAATTGTACCATTTGAAAAACAAAGCGATGATCTTAAAAAGAGACTTGCTAAAAATAATGAAGCTAAATTGGTAATTTATAATGCTTTGCCACGTAAAGAATACGAAAGAATTTTTATGTGTAAAACCGCAAAAGAAATTTGGGATACTTTATTAATCACTCACCAAGGTAATAGTCAAGTCAAAGATAACAAAATAGATCTTCTTGTTCAACAATATGAACAATTTACGATTTCGGAAGAGGAATCGATAGGTAATGGATTTGCTAGATTAAATACTATTATTACTAGTCTAAAAGCACTTGATGAAGGTTTTTCTAGCAAGAACTATGTTAGAAAATTTCTTAGGGCACTTCATCCCAAATGGCGCGCAAAGGTTACGGCTATTGAAGAGTCGAAGGATTTGACATCATTCTCACTTGACGAACTTATTAGAAACTTGAAAGTTTATGAAGCGATAATTAAGAAAGACTCCGAAATGGTCAAAGACAAAAGAGAACAAAGTAGATCTCTTGCGTTGAAGGCAAAAAAGGAATTTAGTCATGTAGATAGTGAAGACGAAGAATAATGTCATGGCCGTAAAAGAATTCAAGAAATTCTTCAAAAGACGAGGAAGATTTGTAAGACAACTACGAGACAAAAGAAAGTTATTGCAAAGAAGTAGAAATGACAAAAAATGGTAAAAGTGAAAGAAAATGCTTTAGATGTGGAGATCCAAATCATCTCATCGGAGAGTGTCCAAAGTCGCCAAGAAACAATAATCAAAGAGCTTTCATTGGAGGAGCATGGAGTGATAGTGGCGAAGATGAGGAAGAAAAGACTAAAGACGAAACTTGTCTTGTAGCTCAAGCGTCTAATGAGATATGCTTAGGAATAAACTTGGAGCCCGACGAGTGGATTAAAGATAGTGGATGCTCGAAACACATGACGAGTAACCAAAATTTGTTTTCTACATATATTGTAGAACGGAGGCAACGTTATTTTTGGAAGCAATTTTCGCGGTAACATCATAGGCAAAGGTACGATTTCTCATGACTCCCTAATTTTTGAAAATGTTGAGCACGTAGATAATTTAAAATTTAATTTGCTTAGTGTTGGTCAAATATATGATAATAAGTGCAAAGTAGTATTTACCAAACACAATAGCTAAATAATCAAAGACGAAAAGGTCATAGGTAGAGGAATTAGAAAAAAAGGGCTATATGTGATGAAACTAGGAAATAAACCGGAAGATAAAATATGTCTTGCAACTTTAGATGAAAACTCCACCTTATGGCATAGGAGATTAGGTCACGCAAATATGCAATTAATTCAATCGCTAGCTTCTAAGGAGTTGGTTAGAAATCTACCTAAGCTTAAATTTGACCGACATTTTTGTGACGCTTGCAAAATTAGAAAGCAAGCTCATGCTAGTCACAAGGCCAAAAATATAGTATCGACAACTAGATGCTTAGAATTATTACACATGGACTTATTTGGCCCTTCCGCCATACGAAGTTATGGAGGAAATCGTTATACCTTAGTAATTGTAGATGACTATTCTCGATTTACATGGACTAGATTTTTAGGAAATAAAACCGAAGCTTTCGAAGAGTTTGAAATATTTAGTAAAATGATTCAAAATAAATTAGGATGTTCCATAGTATCAATTAGAACGGATCATGGTCGGGAATTTGATAATGAAGTACAATTCGGAAACTATTGTGACTTAATTGGGATTTCTCACAATTTCTCCGCCTATCGTACTCCACAATCAAATGGGGTAGTAGAAAGAAAGAATCGCACTCTACAAGAAATGAGTAGGACTATGTTAAATGAACAATCTATTCCACAAAAAATTTGGTGTAACGCGGTCGATACATCAACCTATATAATAAATAGAATTTCCATTAGACACATTTTAGGAAAAACTCCATAGGAGTTGTTGAGAGGTAGGAAACCAAACCTTAACTATTTCAAAGTATTTGAAAGCAAATGCTTGATTCTTAATACAAAAGATTACCTCGCCAAGTTTGACCCAAAGTCGTACGAAGGTGTTTTCCTAGGATATTCACAAAATAGTAAAGCCTATATAATTCTTAACAAACAAACAATGAAAGTCAAAGAATCTTTAAATGTGACATTCGATGAAACTCCTCCCCCGCCTAAAACATCACCTTTGGAGGATGATGATTTAGTCGAAGAAGAAGCTATTGAGGTTAGTAAAACAAGACACTTAGGAAATGATCTCGAAGATAAATCTTTAGAAAATAATAAAATCATAAACATTAAAGAATCTAAGAGTCATCCATTAGAAAATGTTATTGGTAATCTAAATCAAAGAACTCTTAGATCACAAGCTCAAGACAAAAGTAATTTCTTTTGTTTTCTTTCAACCATAGAACCTAAAAATATAAATGAAGCTTTAAAAGATGAAAGTTGGGTAATCGCTATGCAAGAAGAATTAAACCAATTCATATCAAATGATGTTTGGGAATTAGTCCCTAATCCTAAGGATATGACCATAATTGGAACTAAATGGGTATATAGAAATAAGCTTGACGAAAATGGTGTCGTATCTAGAAACAAAGCTAGGCTAGTTGCCCAAGGTTATAATCAACAAGAAGGAATTGATTATGACGAAACTTATGCACCCGTAGCTAGATTAGAATCCATAAGAATATTATTAGCTTATGCATGCGCACTAGACTTTAAATTATTTCAAATGGATGTAAAGAGTGCATTCCTTAATGGTTTTATCAATGAGGAGGTTTATGTGGCACAACCTCCGGGATTCATTGACTTCGCAAAACCTAATCATGTTTATAGACTTAAGAAAGCGCTCTACGGACTCAAACAAGCTCCTAAAGCTTGGTACGATAGATTAAAAGCATTTCTTATTAAACATGATTATACAATGTGAATGGTAGATAACACACTCTTTACTAAGAAAAAGGATTCCAACCTCATCATTGTCCAAATATATGTCGATGACATTATATTCAGATCAACTTGTCAAGAATTGTGTAATGATTTTGCCAAAATCATGCACGATGAGTTTGAAATGAGTATGATGGGTGAACTAAATTTTTTCTTAGGTTTACAAATAAAACAATTAGAAGATGGCATATTCTTTAATCAATCAAAATATATAAAAGAAATGCTTAAGAAATTTGGACTAGAAAACTATAAGCCAATGAAAACTCCTACGTCTACGAAAACAAAGCTCACGAAAGACGAAGAAGGTGAGTCCGTAGATAATACCACATATAGAGGTATGATAGGTAGTTTATTATACTTAACGGCAAGTAGGCCCGATATTATGTTTAGTGTTTGCCTTTGTGCTCGCTTCCAAGAGGATCCAAAAACGTCTCACCTTGAAGCGGTTAAACGTATCTTCCGATACATTAAAGATACTATGCACTTAGGATTATGGTATCCTAAGGGTTCTGACATAGAAACCATAGTATATGCGGACTCTGATCATGCGGGAGATTACGTGGACCGAAAAAGCACTAGTGGTATTTGCACGTTTATGAGATGTTGTTTAACATCTTGGTTTTCGAAGAAGCAAACCGCTCTTGCTATTTCCACTACCGAAGCCGAATATGTAAGCGCCGGAAAGGCATGTCAACAAGCACTATGGATGAAACAAGCTCTCGTAGATTATGGCATTAGGTTAGATGACATTCCTATAATATGTGATAACAAAGGAGTTATAGACTTAAGTAAAATCCCGTACAACACTCTCGTACAAAATACATTGAGATTCGCCACCATTTCCTTCATGACAATGTTTAAAAAGGAAATATTTCCATAGAAAATGTCTCATCGGAATATAACATTGCCGACATTCTAACTAAACCCCTTAAACGTGAGCCTTTTAATTACTTACGTCTAGGTCTAGGAATGACGGAACACATTGAATAAATACTTATTAAGTATCCACATCACTATTAATGTTATTTCGAACCTAAACCACCTAAAAGTAAACAAGAAGATTGAACTACAACCAAAATCACCATACCAAAATTGAAAAATCACAAAAATAAAATCATCAGATGGCGGCCCCCTTAATTCTTAAAGGTCGTCCCCTTAGTGATAAGGGGGTCGACCATACACATGAGGGGACCAGTCATCTGATAGCCCATAAAAAAATTCTTCTTTAAATCTGAGTCTATGATTCTATTTTGCACAATATCAAAGATTGGAAATTTCTCAAAAAATTAATCTTTATACAAAATTACATATTAAGGCTAAACGTAGTGGTGACCGCAGAGGACACCGCCACGTCAGCGTCAACTCAGCTTTCTCTCTCCTAGACCACACAGTGACCAAACACCCGTAGTGGTGACCGAACAGGCGACCGAACAAAATTTTTTTTTTTAAAACATTACATTAATAATTAAACATTACAAACTAAAATACGGAAATAAAAATACACGGAAGAAAAGACGGAAAAAAAATTACG
>BQNB010068179.1:0-33933 GCA_026074375.1 Tanacetum coccineum
TCCCAGAAGTGCAACTCACGTGACTTTTTTTAGTCATATTAACATAAGATATAACAACGCCATTTATAAAAGGGATAATTTCATTTCTGGTCCAAAATCCAAACTTAAAATGCAACTTTAAGTTTAGGAACATCTTTTTTTAAAACTGACCCCGGGCAATTTGGCTATTGCACAACCATAGAAGAATTTGCCAAGTGTCCCGTATGTGTAAGGTATAAATACTTGATATGTTTTTGGGCAACGTCTACTTTTGAGGCGAATTGTACTTAGGGCAACTGGTTAAAATGTAATTTCACACTAATATTTTATTTCGAAAAAGTCTTACACACAAGTACAATTAACATGGCGCAACTTGTACCGTAAGGAAACCAAACTAATTTTATTGGGGCAACTTTAATAAATATTATCTTTTGATTTATATATGTAAATATACACACATGTTTTTTATACACACTTTACACATAATTTCATCATCTCCTTCCCTTCCATCTTCTCCATCGTCATGCCGGCCCGTTATTTTCTCCATCTTCTCCATCGTCCCCAAGTCTTCCATCTTCTCCCCATGAATGCTTCTGTTATTGTAAGCTTTGGCCGGAATTTTTGAACATGAGTATCGCCGGATCCATAATGTGGTATAACAGGGTACGTGATTTCATTTCTTATTTTCAAATTATCAAACCCATTTACGTTGTAGGTTTTGTTGTTGATTTTTGCTTTATATAATTCAAATCGTTTTATTTTAGAATGATGATTGTTTAACGACTTTTAATCAAAAACTTTGCTATTGAAAGTCATAATCAATTTAATGATTATCATTACTCTCATATGTTATATTATATAGTTATTTTTACTTTGAATTGAATTAATTTGATTTTGAAATATGTTTTTTTTCAGGACTTAGAATCTAAAGTCATAATCAGGAGTAAACTGAACTACTTTTGGTTAATAAAGCAAAAGTTAGATGCTAATCGACGTAACTTGTTTAGGAGTAGCTATTTCGGTTGTTGGTTGGATTTATTGTTTTTTGATCATGAACCACAACTCATAGATTATATGCTACGAAAACAACATAAAGTGGATGCTTCTCATTATGATATGCCTCTCATTTATTATACTAAAGGTCATAGTCTGCATTTTGGTCGTCCAGAGTTTGCTCTCATTACTGGTTTGCCTTTTGGCCATGTAAACTTTCGTTTATATACTTCCGGTGAGCTAAAGTTTCGTAATAGAGTTTTTCCACATAAGCTAGGTTTAAGTGTAACAAACTTAGATGTTATTGGTGTTATTGAGGATGAAGAGACATTTCAAAAGCTATGTGATCAAGACTCCATACGTCTTTGTCTTATTTTATGTTTAGAGGTTATCTTTATGGGTCGGTTGTTGACATGCCCGGTGGATGATACCTTGTTCCGGTTGGTTGAATGTCTAGAAGATTGGAATTCTTTTCCATGGGGTGAGCACATATGGACACATTTATATGACCAAATTCAGAATGTGATAGAAAATCATAGTGACGAGCACTATTTTGGAATGAAGAAAGATGGAATGTATGTTCCTACGTATACGTTGTCTGGCTTTGTTTTTGCTTTCCAGGTAAACCATATTACGATATATTGAAATATTTTTGTTACTTTGTTAATTTTAATTTATCTATAACTTTTTAACTATAACTTGGTATATTATGTAGGTTTGGATCGTTGAGTCATTTGAAAGATGTAATTGTTGGTGGATTAAAGATCCAAAAGTTATACCAAGAGCACTTGGTTGGTCGAAAAAGTTCTTATCTTTAGAAAGATCTTAATTTTGTTAACCTTTTTTATGCAAAGGTAAAGCATATTCCTTTTAAATATCTTTAATAATAATGCCTAGTTAAATATTAATATGGGATAGTATATCTCATAAGTTATGAGTATAATATATATAAGAGTCTACGACAACTACTGATATGAGGCCTACTATAGCTGAGTATGAATAATCATGGTGGATACACAGCCATGTTTTTTTTCTGGCGTCATAGAACATCATAGCCTTTTTGAAACATATCTTTCAAAGCTGGAGAAGTCATGCAAACGTGCGCATTCAAGTTTCAGAGTATCATCTAGTGTTTGCACGACTAATATCATTAGTCCCAAAAAATGGCTTAAGGATGAAGTTATTTGTGAGCTAAATGTCCGTGTTTTTAAACTTGAGACTATTATTCAGGTTAACAGTTTTATTTGAATTTATTCCCACTACAATAGCCAATCTTAATGTTTTGAAATACTATGATTAATAACATTTTGTTACTTACTTCTCAATTTTTTTTGCAGGTTCTATACACGTGACAAGAAACGAAGAATATGGTTATAGTTTTTTAAAATTATTTGTTTTTTCATTACATGATGACATTCATTTATTTTAGTTGTTCATAATATAAAATAATTTTTGCTAGCAGGTGTTGCATTTTAATGAGGACTATTTTCATTTTTTTTTTGTGCCGTGAGTTTATGGATTCATTGAATATCTTATTCCAGGATTTGATCCAGCCACACTATTCAGATGAAGATATTTCTAATGTAATAAACATTTTGTTTTAGAAATTTAAAATTTTATAATTGACGTAAAGACAGATAAAAACAAATAACTATTGCGCAGGAATTAAACGAAAAATTCCAACATTTTTTAAGTATATAATAGAAATAATGCATAATATAAGATCAAATTGCATAGAAGCGGCAAATATGCAGGGACTAACTATTGTATGATATAGTATGAACTTATTACATTCTCAAAGTATAGAATAAGGAGTGCATTAGGTAGGCCACCATAATGATGTAATCCTCGCACACCAAGTTATTTTGTAGCAATAACAAATGAAAAAGGTTAAGAATTCTCTCCCCCCCGCCCCTCCTAAACACACACAAATTACACTTTAAATTCACACACACACGTTTCACATCAATTAAGACCTTATATTTTTAATATATTGGTATCAAGAGCCAATAATGCGGAATGTAGTGCGTTATTTCTTAGTGTTTGATAGTGTTTGTGAGATTGCAGATGTGTGCTTATTTGAGTGCTTATGCACAGCTATTTCAGATTGCTTATTGAGCTGATTCCCAGTCGAGTTTTGAGCTTTTTTAGCTTTTTCAAGCTTAATTCGTACTTAATTGTATTTCTCCAGCATATATATCTTGATCATGCTACACATTGCTTATGAGTTAGCTTTTTCTGACTGCATAATTTCATGCCTTATTTTGATATTGTGCTTAACTGTAAGTTTTATCACAGCTTGTTTTTTCTGCTTAATTCAGAAGTCTTATCATCTGCTTATGTAACAAACTCATCACATTTAGCTTCTCTAGTTTACAGCTTAATCAGTCAAGTTTATGTGCTTATTTTTTGATGCTTATTTGCTTGTTAGCTTAGATTTTAGTTAATCCAGCTTATTCAGGTTAAAAAAAAGTCAAAACAGCTTTTGTTGGAGCTTATTTTTGCTTAAATCTGCTTATTTCAGTGCTTATAATGCTAGATCTCTTAGTTTTTGCTTAAAAAGACAAGCTTATTTTCATATCTATAAATATGAAACAGATTATGTAAAGCTGTTTTGGGAATTGTTATATGTATATTCTTTCTCGTTTTTATTAGATATGGGTGATTCTATTTTTGTGGAGAGTGTATAACGAGGATATAGCACTCATTTTTCTTCTATCCTATATAATTAATACTGAGTATCGAGATGTTCAAGTGAATAGGTAAACATTTACTTTGGGGAAGCTGTATGAGTTGAATGAACTTAACAAAAATAAGAGATTAATAAACCAATTACAACATGTACCTAATTTATATAAATATTATAAGTAACTTAATGAAGTTAGAAAATGTATAATCATTATGAAATAACAAAAAGAAGTGAATAAAGATTTATTGAATGATCTTGCAGCATGAGAGCATACATGTGACAGTATAGGTATTGCGACCAACCAAAACCTGTCAACTTTTAGTTGATATCAGTAAAAAACCCAGAAGAATAAATCTTAACTTTTCACGGGCTAGATCCCTGACATAATTCTACTATGACGACCCGATATAACGTGCTTCTATAGAGAAGAAAGATCGTGTGTATCCAACAACATCCCTACACATGGTCCTTAACTGAATATTGCTAACCACCAAATTAACATTTTCTTTAAAATCACATTCTCAACCCGATCCGAGGCACACCAAGACTTAATACTACCATACAGCCCACTGTCTAATAGAAGACAAAAGATCTACAACAGCCAGTGACACTCAAAAGATTCATGAAAATCGCAAATTAACACACTTCTTCCAATACAAGGAAAACCAACAGTATACTGTCTTAAACACATAACACAAACCAACATGATGATATTCATAAACCATAACATAGAAGGCATGACATACATAAACGTCCTAAAAAAATCACGCCAAACTAAACCATGACCAACACAAAAGGACACCCCGTACACATTAACATTGTACAAGCACTAGTGAGACCTACCATTATCTAATCCCGACACAGCGGACCTAGCCCAAAACCAAAAGACGTCGCAACACTTCCCCTACAAGCCCCTCTAACACGCGAAACTCATCTACTACTACACTTTTCGGACACTGCTATAAACACATCAATCCTCTAATCTCCCAGATCACCCAAATATCAAGCCCAGCTCTAAACGGAGAGATTAAAATGTATAAAAAAGAAACCATTCACCACCAACACTAAATTGAATTATTTAACATATCTTTATACGCCACGATTTCTTAAATCCACTATAGATTGCACCCTCTCACCCCTGTAAAATATCGACATTCCAAATAAAATCTAGACAAAACCCAACAAGAAATAACCAGCTAATTGCATACGAGAAAAAACATGTAACTAAACCAAAACAAGAACAGACTTAGAAAGCTTTAAATAAAACGAAACGTTATCAATCTTGGTAATCAGAGCGCACGTGGCACTATCGTATATTTCTAGGATAGTTTCAATGGTTTTTTTGAATGTAGTGACGGGGAACTTTATTATAAAAATGATAAATTGAGTGATTTCAAAAGACAATGAAAACGAGGGTATTTGTACCAAATCTTTTAAAGTTAATTTAGTTTAATGAACGTAAACTCCGAACTAAAAAGGCAACAAAATAATAACAAAGTGTGTAAATATAACTCTAAATATACCCACCATCGCCCACCGCCCAGATTTCCTTTGAAATGACCGAAATCAGTCTCTAATACAAAATTAAAAACTACTTATCAGAATGAAATTAACACACTGAAACAACCACATAAAGTAATCCAGATTTGACAAGACCAGAGCATTCAGTATTATATTTACAACCAACCATCTCTCAAAAGTAGGTTCAAAAATAACTATCCCTAAGTATAAAACATAGTATAGGCTCTTATGGAAATAGTGATGAACTATTGTTCGTAGAGAATTAAAATGAAAATATTGGTGTGATATGATGTAGGATAATTAGAAATACATAACGCAAAAACAAACTTAATGGATTTAATTGTATACATGTTAAAGAAGAAAAAAGATCCTTTTTGGATGTGTAAATAGGAATTAAACGATCTTATAATTGGAGGTACCTCTAGAATATGCCTTATTTATACTTAATTTAGATGTAATCTAAGTAATAACTATATAAATACAATTAGCTATGTCTCCTGAGAAGCAGCATGAAATCTCAAACTATTGCACATTGAGATCCCTTAAAATTCCAAAGGTGCTAAATTCTATTATTCAATCAAACATGTAGGAAAATTATCTTTAAGTTTCCAGAATGAACCAAACCACCCCCAGTGTAATGATTTAGGAGAAAATTGGAATCTTCTATCAGCTTGTGTAGTCTGCAAAAAAAAGCATAAGTAATGTCGGTAAAGAACAGATGATGACCTTTATAGTCATATCTCCCGGCTTAAAAATAATTGTTCTCCCCGATTATATAATAGGAAAGATTTGTTCAATATACTTCATAAAGGTTATCAACTCTTAACTCACGAATACTAACAAAAACCAGATGGTTGATCATCTCTTATTAAAGGACGTAACTGTGCATCAATTCTTTATATAGGATTTTATTGATAGCAATGACTTTTTAGATTCTTTACTTTAGTCTAGTATGAAATCTTAAATCTTTGGAGCTTTATCTGCTTGAAAAATAGATTTTCAATCACAAAATGATTCTGACGAGAATATCAAGAAATGTAATATATATGATTGAGCTTAGTAGCAAATACGCAGCCACCCGCACCCCAAATTACTGATTTTCCTGGAATGTTTGATTTATACTTTATACTAGAATCATCATACTCATGTGAAGCTTCGCCCTATGTATCACTATATCCTTCTCTATTGAACTGAAGAATAGTGAACTTAACACTGAGAAGTGACAAAATCCCTAATAAAAGAACTGTGTAAGAAAGAAGACAAAGATGAATAATGAAATTAATGATAATCTTATGCAACGTTTTAGAACTGGGCTATCTGATTTGATCTTTAAAGCTATGATGAAGGCCCTAACAAGCTACATACTAAACAATATGAAGAAGAATTGACCACGAAACAAACTCAATACGTAAAAATAAAAAATAGAACAAAAATAACCCTCTCAAACTTCATTAGCATTCTCTTTTTCGTTTAATCCTCACCAACAATATATACATTTCTCATTATGTATTTGCTTATCCTCTTATTCATTTAATCCTCATAATCATGAAGAAAAAACATATCTACTCTCGATCAATACTACCATATCAAAAAGATTTCCTTTGATTGATTAAAACATCAATTTTAGAATTAGCCCATTAACTATGAATAGTCCCAATATTTACATGCTATATGATCTTCACATCCTCCACTCGCCCTTAACATATACTACATGCATAGACCTTGGTTGACGTTTTCGCCCTCCACCCAAATATAACTTATAATCTTTACCCTCTCTAACTATTTTGGCCGAATACAAATCTTTATAATTTTCTTCCTTCCCCTCCTTGATTGATGATTATGATTCATCGTGAGCATCATGATCATATAAGCTTCCAAAATAAGCTTTGGGTGAAGAATAACCTTTGAAGTCCATGAAATTGAAATCGAAATCATTTCTTTTCTCTTTAAGAATCAAACATTCTCCCATTTATTTATCAAACATACTCCCCCAAAATAAGTATAAGCTCCCTCAAACCAACAAACTTGATTGCGATCATTCTCGTGAAGGTTAAAAGAAACTTTTGTCATTATAAAAATCGTTGAAGATGTCATACTTGTGAAAGGTAGATATGTTGTTGTTGAATGTTGTAGAAGATGAAATGTAGAATTATCAGAGTAAGAACCATCTTCTACATTAACCATGAATTTCATACATCACAAGATCATTGCCTTTTGAAAAGATTCCCGATGATATATTGAAAAATATGAACAAATTCAATCACTTCAATGATAAGGAATGTGAAAAATCTGATCATGAAACCACATAAGCATTATCTCGTGAACTTAGTGTTAGTTAACCTTGGAAACACATTAACCACTAGATCACATAGATATACTATTAACATACGTATTTTAATCATTAAACATTCATTTTCAAATAGTGACCAAATTTTAGCTTGACATATTGTTAGCAATGAAGGTATTTTCCTTCGATCATTGTGAATACTATTTTAATAGTATCACTTCAGAATGTTTCAGCGATTGTTCACGAAGGACATGCAAAAGTCCACTAGACATGCAATGTCACAAAGACATATATCATTGTACCTTTTGTATCATTGATGTTTAATACAAACGTACTTTTGTGTCCTAAAGATATTTCATTGAATATCAAATTGGCTCTAGACTCTTGTGCACTTTTAGTAAGCAAGGACTGGAGCAGAATGTCCTTTATTCAATACCAACATTCTCGGAATGAGAAGTCGATAGATTATGCGTTTAATCTCCGTGAGAATGAAACAAATACTTTTTGAGAAGTATTTGAGTGGCTAGGAGGGGTTGTGCATTTGCATCACTGGGTCCATGATGTCTACTTCAATACCAGAAATCAACGAATGAAATCCGATAGATTATGAGTTGACCCGGTTTCTATCCTAGTGTAGGAGAAACACCCTTCATCTTTTCTTATAAGCCTCTCACTTTTCAACTCCAACCTTTTCATTTTGCTTATCATTTGATTCTTCTTCATCATATTCTTGTCACTTTTGACAACTTTATCATTTTCTTTCATTTGTTTTCATTCAAAGCTTTATCACTTAAGTCCTTTTGGCATTCGAAACATGTTGATTTACACCTCAAACTCCATCACCTAGACCTAACATTCCTAAATTGGAAGGAAGACTCCGGGGTAGATCAATTCCGGTTCTGGAAGATCATAGGAGTATTTTGGGAGTAACTAAATCACACCGTGCAACTCAATCAACATACGCCAAGATAATTCCTTTAGAAAGAATGTCCGTGAAAACCATGATGAAAATCTGAAATCGTATCATGAGATTTTGATAATATCAAGAAAATGTAGAACAATCACTCTGTCTGTTTTTGTATGCGGTGGCATTTCTTTTCTTGCATACTTTTCTCTTTTTCTTTTCATGTGTTGTTCTTGCTTTTGAAGCACATGACATATACTTTCATTTTTTTAAGTATACGATTTCTCATTTCTCTCTTTCTATTTTTCTCTCACAAATCTCTCTTTCTGTTTTTCATCATTCTCACAAACATCGTATGAAGAAGAAAAAATTTTGATCTTTAAAAGTTTTCAATCATTATAAAGACACTCCCCCTTAACATATGTCGAGAAACATTTTTAACATGAAGCTAAAAACGCAAAAATACGGATATGTGAAGGTGAAATGTAAAACAATTTTCCATTTCCGTTTCTTTCTGAAAACTTTTCAACAACATATACGGACACTCCCCCTCGAAAAATACCATATCTTCGTTAAAACATTTATAAGGGAGTTCCTCTTTGCACTTTTGAGTCCTTTATTTCTTTAGACACTTTTCACAAAAAAATACATTGATTTGAAAAACATTTTAAAATTGATTTTATCTTGAAAGTACTACATTTTAAAATCCGAATCGATTGTAACGCATCAACTTGAGATCATTGACTTTTTAAACAACTTGAATTTATCGTTTAAGTACCACATTTTGATTTTGAAAAATATTTGTCAATGACTCAAGTCAAAGAAAACTTCTCTTCTTTTTCAAAGATAAATGCTCTGAAACGAACATTTTCTTTTCTTTACAGCACGGGTTGTATACTGACATGTACACAAGCCATCAAATGAAGCTCGGGTTTCGTATTGAATTATACGAAAGCCATCAGTTTAAGTTCGGGTTTCATACTGAGTTATACGAAAGCCATTATATTAAGCGCGGGTTTCATACTGAAAATGTATGAAAGCCATTATAAAAACTAAAAATCTTTTTGTGTTTTCTATAAAATTTGGTATAAAAGAAAATCTTTTTGACTTTTCTAAAATTTATAAAAGAAAAATCTTTTTGAATTTTTTTTATCAAATTAAAAAAAATCTTTTTGTATTTTTTCAAGTTTTATATAAAAGAAAAATCTTTTTAAATTTTCTATCAAATTAAACAACTTTTGGTACCCACTTAAGCACGTTGCTAACGGGTTTACCATATTTGGAAAACAAAATGTAAGTTGCGTCAATTTGATGCATAGAAGTTGAATTCTAAGGAAATTTGAAACACGGTATTTCATTTTGAAATAGCTTTCTTGGAACCAATTGAGACTTAAAACTCTTCTCATTTGTCCATTTGGACTTATAAAACCTTGATGTTTCATTAGGAGTTTTAAAACTTTTCAAAGGTGTAAACACCGTTTTGAAACTCGGTGTTTCATTTGATTTTAACCCTTGAGGAGGATGAAGATTTCCATTTATTGTTGAAACTCGGTGTTCATTGTGAAAAATTCTTTTCGAAATGAATGGAAACCTTACATCTTTCACCCTTTTCAAAATTGAATCATCTCGTTTACGCATTGAAAACATTTCATTCCTAGAATACTCGAACGGTTTGGAAATATTTTCCTTTCTTTTCCACACTTGTTTTGAACTTTCGTTTTTCATATGATTTAGAGAAGCAAATGTTTCGGATGAATGTTGTTTCTTCAAATACTTCTGATCTTTTTGCAAAGAATAAGTAGTAAATTGAGAAACCTTTTTCAAAATCGGTTTTGAAGATTTACCCATGTAAATCTTTTCTGAAACATTCACTTTTGGAATTGATTTTGTGAAAACTTGAGAAACAACCTTTTTTTCAGATTTAAAAATGAATCAATCCAAACTTTTATAAGCATTTCAAATTGTCGTTTTCTTTTTCAAAATTTTCACAAGAAGTTTCATATTTCTCTTTCAACAAATTAATATATGTTCATCAAATCATTGTTTCTTTGTTTTGCAATGACGTTAATTTTTGAGACGCCAAACATACAGATTTTAATCAAAGCATTTTCTTTTCAAGATTTGTAAAATACGTCTCAAATTATCATTTCTTGTTGAAATCTCCTGTTTTGACATCAACAAAAACTTAGACACGTTGTTGCTAAACCTTTTCCATCTTTGAAATCTTATTCTCAAACACCTATTTAATCGTTCATCAAAGTAAATACATTATCTCCCACAATTTCCTTTGCAAGTTCTAAATTGCCTTAGACTTAAACGTGAACTTTGTAATGGAAATCAATGAAACGTTTGATTCATATTTTTGCTCTGATCATTTCAAACATTTCTCCTCAAGAGACTTATCATGTTTTAAAAACTTAACTTTTTGTTTTTAAGTCTACGTTTTACAACATCATTTGAAGCCAACACATCATTATACTCTTTTTGCACAGAGGTGGAGGCATAAAGGGAGGAAAAACAAAAGCGATGAAACACTTTTTTTTCCAGAAATTCATTTTTAGCCAAAAACATTCGTTTGTCTCCTTCAAAAAGAATGATTTGTTGTGTCACTCTTGATCTGAAATCTGAAGTTTCTCCACAAGTTTCGAAACTTGAGATTTCATTTGATCAATATCTTTTAACAACACAGATTCTTTAGTCTCGTACACTTTTTCAAGATTACTCAACTCAGAGTCTCTAGATTTTAGAACTTTTATTTGCATTTGCAAAGTTATATATTCAACTTTTACTCTCAAGTTCTTTTTCAAATCTATATAATATTTATCATCTGAAAATCATACAACCAATTTAGCAGTTTTTTTAATTGTGTTTGCAAACTTAAAATCAAATTCTTTTCTGAGTTATCTTGTGCGTCATGAATTATTTATGAATCAAACTCAAATTGTACCTCATAAAATGACTCACATTGTTCTTCCAACAATCGCATTTTCTTACACTGATCAGAAACCTATTCATCTCTTTCTCTCAAAGTTGCTTATGCAAGTTCACGCGCCTTATATAGCTCTTCAACCGATAAATTCAAACTTTCATTTACACTCTTAAGTTCCTCAACTTGCACTTGAAGATTTTGACACATTGTACAAACAACGACTTTTGACTTTAAATGTTCATTTTCACTCTGAAATTCTTTAACTTGCACTCGAAGATTTTGAACCGTTGTAAAATCAACAATCTTTGACTTCAGATGTTGTCACACCCTACAATGGCGGAAACTTAGGAATGCAACATAATGATCAATCATAACACAAGATACAAAATAGAGAAAACTATATTGCATAAACTCCAAGTGTATTGAAGACCATCAACCTTGAACAAACTCAAGTGATGTCCCAAATCGCGACTAAAATCCACAATCTCTTACAATTATTCCAATGCCCTCACAGGGAACCATAATCCAAACTTATTCCAAAACATCCGAAACTAAAATCAAACAACAAGCAAGCAAGACTTCAAACGAAATTCCACAAGGGATACTTCTAAGTCTGCTATCAATCACCAAACTACTCTTCTTTTACTTCACCTGAAAATGATACTCGAAAACGTCAACAATAATGTTGGTGAGCTCGTAGGTTTGACCTTAAAACCCAAAAGCTGTGCCCAATATTTCAACAGTAGGACAATAGTGCTATATGGACAGGAATATATGCAAACACCAACCTTAGCAACACCGCTAACAATAACATATGTCACTTAACCCACCTAAAGGGGCCCTACCCCTGGAGCACTAAAATTAAGGCAGGACCACACACAAACCTGGGTAGGCGTACCCATAACCGCATATCCAATAACACTACAAATACTATGTAGGCCTACACATGCCGCTTCAAACAATCATACAACCATAATAGTCCACTTAGCATCATAACCATATCTTGTCCAAAAACAAAACCACATTTCGCACATATCAATTCAAAACATTTCAAAACACATTTGAGTATCATTTTTCCCTAACGAAAAACAAGTAAAATGGTGGCTACGAGAACTCACCTCAAGCAAGTCCTTTAGATTACCTAATCACAATCACACGAGCAAAGCAACGACGCCCACCCTCGCTTCCCACACCCCCCACGCACACGACCTAGTCCAGTTAATGCCCCAATTTAATCATTCAATTCCAAAACAATCTTCACGTTTGATGCATAGAGTTTAGACGCGTTGTATAATTACTCAAAACAATTTAGTGGTGTGATGGTTGACGACTTAACTCCACAATCATATCAATCTCATTCCTCAATAATACATACTTATACATTTAGCGTAAATAGATAAGTAATATAATAAATATTTATAATTATTAATTATAAATATATCTCGACAAGTCCATTCGGTAACTTTAGACACTTCAAAATAATCATTATACGGTTGAAAATGAAACGTTTACTCATAATAAACACATTAGCGAAGTTTCGAGAAAAAAATATATTTTTCGTCTTTTAGTGAATTTATTAAATAAATAAAATAATTAAATAATATTTTATTATTTAAAAAATCAAAAATCATGTTTTCAGGAAAATTTCTAAATATAAACTTTTTACGAAATTTCGACATGACCATACGTTTACACAACGTTTTCCAAGGTTTCAAACCTTATTTTCATCAATTTTCACAAATTCGACACTTTTCGACAAAATTCCAAAATCTCAATCTTTAACGCTTACCAACACTTTTTCTCCAAAATATCATTCAACATCACTTCGTAAATATATTTCCACTTTCAAAAGTCCGTCAAAATTCTCATAACTACTAAATATCGCTTATTGGGCCTCAAGGCCCAACAAGGGTCCATTAGGTATATAGTTATATGTAAAAATAATCTGGACCACAATAAGCCCTCCCATTAAGTCGCGACTCAAATAGACTTATTGGGCCGTGAGTCCATAAACTCCAAAATACGTATATTAAGCTTGAAAATAAGCTAATAAGCTACGTATCGCATTTGGTTACTACCATAAGCCTCAAAAATAGTCCACAACATACGCCATAACACAAAAATAATCAAAATCACTTTTCTAGTGATTTTGGGAACTGGTTTGTGGTTTAAAAGCCCAAAATAACCAAGAAATAAGCTTAAAAATAGCCCAGAATAAATAGCCAATCCTAGCATCATATATTATTCAACCATCACGACCACAACATCAAAACTACAAAAACCTTCTTTTTCCTTTTTTATTTCACACGAACCAAACACCCTTTTTTTTCTTTCGTTTCGCTTTCAAAAATTAATTTTCACAACGATCAACTTGTACAACTAACATCTATGCATCAAAATAAACCCAAAAGGACAAACGAAATTTAAATTTGAAAACTTACAAGAAAATCTTCAAATTTGTAGATTTCGACACGAACCGGACAACCCAAACGTTGTTTAAATGAATACCCAAACACTAGAATCAACCCCAAATATTTATGTCTTCATGTTTTCTTGATCAAAGTTCAAAAATTATAAGAGTGTGTGTGTGTGTGGTTCGGACGTGGAGAGAGCACACACCAAGGTGTGTGTGTGTTTTTTTTTGAAATGATAAGGATTATGAGAAATGGTTTCTAGTAAATGGAATATAAGTGTACACCTTGGGACACATTAGCTAAAATTAAGCCTTATTGTCCCCTACTCTTACCCATAACCGGTCAAGGGATCCAAGGTGGTCTCGGGCCTTTCTTTTCGTGTCGGGATCACTTAAATACTCGTAAAACTCAACCGTAAAATTTACCCCAAAGTTAATTAGCATTTTTATTCACTTTAAAAATACTTTTCCATTAACCTAGAGTATTTACACGACATATTTTCACTTTACACCCTTCAAAACTCATTTGACATAACGAACGTGTCGGAGTTTTGTTTTTTTGCATTTCTTTAAAATTTCTACGGGTCCAAGACCACCCGGAATACACATAACACATAATACCTTCCAAAAGAGATGATTAATCACAATACACCACAATTCATACACATATCACATAAAATCACTACCGAAATACGATATAAAAAATCTAAATAAACTGACAAAAGTCAAATAGTCAAAGGACTATAATGAAATATTCAGAACACAAAAAGGGCAAAGGTTACATTCTACCCCCTTAAAAGAATTTCATCCCCGAAATTCAACTACTAACATCACTAAATAAATACGTGTAAATTCAATTCCATCTGATCTTGTTCCGCGTTCCCTAGGTTGAATTCAGGGCCACATTTTCGAATACCACCGAACCTAGACGATGACAAGCCTACTACGCTTCAACTGTCTTAAACTCTCTTTCTAAAATTTTCCACACTCTTCCACAAAATCTCAACTTAGCATCAACTCCAATCTCATCCAAATGCACTTGCAGTGTTTGGACACCAAACACTTCAAAGTCGACACGTGGAACTTTCATGAACACCATTTTCAATACCTTAGGCAAATCGAATCATCAGCCACATGGCCTAATTTTGTTCCCAATAAATCAAATGGTGGCAAAACAAACCCTAGGTGCTTAAACTATCCCCTTCTTCCCCAAAGCTGTACCACACACACCTTTCCAAGGCGACACTTTGAGCAAGACATAGTCACCTACACTAAACTCTAGAGGCTTTCTCCTCTTATCAGCATAACTCTTCTGACGATCACGCGTAGCCTTAAGTCTATCCTTAATCTGCGAGATCTTTTTAGTAGTCTCTTGCACTAACTCAGGTCCTATCAACTGAACTTCTCCAACCTCAGCCTACATAATTGGCGAACGACACTTTATACCATACAATGCCTCAAACGGAGCACGTCTCACACTAGAATGATAACTATTCTTATACGAAAACTCAACCAACAGAAGATGAACATCCCAACTTCCTCTGAAGTCCAGGACGCACGCTCTAAGCATGTCTTCCAAAGTTTGATTAGTATGCTCACTCTGAGCATCAGTCTGAGGATGATAAGCCTTACTTATATCTAAACGAGTCCCTAATGCCTCTTGCATTGACTGCCAAAACCTCGATGTGAAACGACTATCATGATCCGATATAATCGAGATCGAAACACCATGTCTAGCAACTATCTCATTCAAATACAATCTAGCCAACCTTTCCATCTTATAATCCTCACGCATAGGTAGAAAATGAGCAGACTTAGTCAATCGGTCCACAATGACCCAGATTGTGTCATGCCCACTACTAGTCCTAGGCAACTTAGTCACAAAATCTATAGCTAGCCCTTCCCATTTCCATACGAGAATCTCAGGTTGCTGGAGCAGGCCAGATGGCCTTTGATGCTTAGCCTTAACCTTCAGACAAGTCCCATAACACCTTACTAACATATTCATCAGCATATATCCTTTTTTCATTCCAGGCCACCAATACCTATCTCTCAAATCATAATACATCTTATCAGCTCCTGGGTGTACAGAGTACTTCGAATTATGGGCTTCATCCATTATCAGGGTTCTCACCTCACCCTTCAAAGGTACCCATATTCGATCCAGGTAGTATAAAGTTCTATCACTTCTATGTTTTATCATCTCATCTAAACCTTTCTGCAATTCTGCAAACTCATCCACAACCTCCTTCTAAGCCGCCAGTATCCTATCTTTGATACTCGACCGAAGGATCATATTCATAACTCTAACTCTCTTAGGCTTTACTCTTTCCTTCCTACTTAGGGCATCAGCCACCACATTCGCCTTACCAGGATGGTAGCGAATTTCACAGTCATAATCACTAAACAACTCTATCCAGCGATGCTGTCGCATATTCAACTCTTTCTGACTAAAGATATGCTGAAGACTCTTATGGTTCGTATAGATGACACTCTTTGTCCCATACAGATAATGTCTCCAGATCTTAAGTGCAAATACAACCACACCCAACTCTAAATCATGGGTAGTATAATTCTGCTCATGAATTTTCAACTGCCTAGTCGCATAGTCTATCACTTTACCTCTTTGCATTAACACACCGCCTAGTCCTATCCCGGACGCATCACAATATACCATAAAGTCTTCTGGTCCATCGGGGAGAGCTAGAACAGGCGCATTACACAATTTATCCTTTAAGGTTTGAAATGTCAATTCCTGTTCCTTACCCCAATTGAAAGTCTTACACTTCTGAATCAAGATAGTAAGAGACTTAGCTATCTTAGAAAAGTTCTCAATGAACCTACGGTAATACCCAGCCAATCCTAAGAACGAATAAACCTAAGTCGGAGTTCTAGGGGCTTTCCAATTCTTAACAGCTTCAATATTATTAGGGTCCACATGAATTCCATTATCATTTATCACATGCCCAAGAAACTGCACTTCTCTTAGCTAGAATTCACACTTATAAAACTTAGCATACAGTTTCTCCTTTTTGAGCAGTTCCAAGACTAATCTTAAATGTTCTACATGCTCCTCTTGAGACTTAGAGTAGATTAAGATATCGTCTATAAACACTATCACAAATTTATCAAGATAAGGCATACAAACTCTATTAATGAAATCCATAAATACTGCTGGTGTGTTAGTCTGACCAAAGGGCATTACAGTGAACTCGAAATGTCTATAACGAGTTCTAAACGCAGTCTTTGGAATGTCATCCTCATGCACTCTCAGCTGATGGTATCCAGACCTAAGATCTATCTTTGAGAAAAACTGCGACCCTTGTAGTTGATCAAATAGATCATCAATTCTAGGAAGTGGATAACGATTCTTAACAGTCAACTTGTTCAATTCTCTATAATCAATGCACATCCTAAAAGAACCATCTTTTTTTCTTAACGAACAATACCAGCGCTCCCCAAGGCGACGAACTTGGTCGAACAAAACCTTTGTCTTGGAGTTCCTTGAGTTGTCCAGACAACTCCTCCATTTTACAAGGTGCCAAACGATAGGGAGAGACCTTGCTACCGGCGTTTCTCTAGGGATGAACTCAATCCAAAACTCAATTTCTCGAATAGGCGGTAATCCGGATAGATCATCCGGGAATACCTCAGGAAAATCCCTAACCACAATAATCTCTTCTTGTTTCTTATCACTTAGCCCTTAGCACGTCAATCTCAACAATCTCGCTTTCCCTCTTCCGTCTCTCTTCCCATACCACTATAAGAACCTTGGAGCCATCCCTGTAGTGGTATCCCACTACCTTTTCAATGGCAAATTATTCGAGCTTATAATAGAAAAGCCAGTCCAAAACAAATATCATAATCAAAACTTCCATGCCCGAAAATTAAACAAATCGTATCAAAGACATGACCCTCGAATTCTTAGTTTACACCCTTAATAACCTTATCAATCTCTACTAGCTTGCCCGCAGTAGCTATCTTGAATCTCATATCTGAAACTAAGTGGGTTTTTTTTGTGGGCTCTAAGCCTAACAGAGGTATAAAAGTAGTAGAAACAAAACTATAGTCGGCACCAGAGTCAAATAAGGTAGTGGTAAAATGATCATTCAAAGTAAACGTACCCGTCACAATGTTCGGATCCTGTAGCTTCTCTACTCCCAAAATGACTGCCCTACCCCGAGCCTGGTTCCCTTTGGTTTCCTCCAAGACCAACGAGGACCATCCCCGTTTTATTGAGTGCGAGCAACTTGATTTAGACGATTTCCTTTTGGTTCTTGTGCTCTATTCAATCTAGGGCAAGCTGACCTGACATGGTCGGTACTACCACACTTATGACATGCTCTAATAGTTGGTTTCTAGCATTAACAGGATTCACATTCCTCGGTATTGGGAATTATGCATTCCTGACTTAGTACCGTTAGTTATATTAGTTAGTACCAGCTATTTTAATATGTACAGACAAAACCAAAAATAGTTAGTACTTGTCAGATATTAGTACCGATATATAAAATAGTTAGTACCGGTTTATGAGATAATTCGATGAGATAAACTTAGGAAGGATATGCAAGATCTTATAGTGTAAAGCCCATTAGGGTTTCCTACTAGTATAAAGGAACCCTACGGCAATATAGTTTGCATGTATGAGTCATATAGGAATCTGTAACCTAGGCAGATTCAAGTTATAATAAAAAGTGTGAGTTTGATAAACGATCTCTTGTTTTTCTTAATATTGTTCTTCTTAGCATTGTTGATTAGTTTCGGTATAATCAATAGTGTTCAATCAGTGTTTCATTGTTGTTGCTTTGGATTTATCTAAAGTAACAAACCCTTTGCAAGCTAAAGGTTCAAGATCTATTTAGAATGGATCCAACAAGTGGTATCAGAGCTTGTGTGGAAACTCTGAATAAGAAGAACTCCATTATTTGAAGCAGATCTACAATCAAACCAGTAAGATGGTAGAACAAGACACTCCTCCACCAACTATCACAGCAATGAAAATCCCTATCATCAAGAAGGGAGAATATGATATTTGTAGCATGAGAATGCGACAATATATCTGTCACATAGACCATAACCTATGGGATGTAATTGTCAATGGAGATCTCCAAGAAGAGCCTCCACCAGCATGAGAACAATCTAGTCCTCCTGCTCCTAAAACTGCCAAACAATTAACTGCCAAAAGGAATTAGGAAAGAGTTAAGAGCATTTTGCTTTTAGCAATACCTGATGAATATATCCTTAAGTTTCATAATGTTCCAGATGCTAAATCTCTTTGGGCTGCAATCAAATCAAGGTTTGGAGGAAATGATGAATCCAAAAAGATGCATAGGAATGTTCTAAAACATCAGTTTGAAAACTTTACCAATGCACCAAATGAAAGTCTGAATAAGGCTTATGATAGGTTCCAAAAGCTCATAAGTCAATTGGAGGTTCATACTGCTCCAGTATCGAAGGAAGATATCAACCAAAAGTTTCTAAGAAGTCTTCCTCCTTCATGGAGTCAAATTGCTTTAATCATGAGAAATAAGCCAGACATAGATGAGATTGATATTGATGATCTCTACAACAACCTTAGGGTCTATAAAGATGAGATGAAAAGGTCTTCAAGTTCCACATCTAATTCTTAGAACTTGGCTTTTCTGTCCTTTGAGAATACAAGCAGCACTAATGAAGTTAGTCCTGCCAGTGGAAATTTTGGAGTTAGTACTGTTGGAGAAACTATTTCATCAAGTCAAATTTCATCTACTCCATGTGCTGATGAAGTAATGTGCTCTTTCTTTTCACAACAGACAACCAGTCCTCAACTTGAAAATGAGGATTTGCAGCAGATTGATCAAGATGTGTCACACCCCGCCAAGGCGGAAACACGAGGCGTAAACAAGAATGGATATCATCACAACACACGGTGTCTCTATAGAGAATACTAAAATGAAAACTAAAGTAAAGCAAAGACACAAAGTGTCATAACAATACCCAAAACCTAACCAAAAATTCCAATAGGCGTCTTTATTGATGAAACGGAAGTTTTCGCCAATAGAAAGACATGCAACAATTATCCAAATTCAATCAGTGCAAAAATTCAAGACAAGAAATAAAAATCTTCATGACATCCTATGGTCTCTTACTAGCCACTTCTTTCAATCTTATTTCCATCATGCTCACCTGAAAATGATGCTTAAAACGTCAACACAAAGGTTGGTGAGAGTCATAGGTTTAGGACAACAATAAAACTTTAACACAATTACTGTGATTATCAAAACAATAAAGGACAATTATGCAAAATATGAACTTATGCTAACATGCAATCCACATACTGGGTAGGAACGTTACCCCCGATCCATTACAACAACTGGGTAGGAACGTTACCCCCGATCCACTAATAGTCATGGAAAGGATCCAATACCCAATTCCAGACTCTTGGTACCGATAACACAATATCACAAGGAGTTGATCAGCTCCAAGGATCTTGCCTACATAAGTAGACGATAACACCACATTACCACTCGGGATAAATCCCAAGTCTTGCCTACATGAGTAGACGATAACACCAATATCACATTCAACATGCAACAATAAGTCATATAACAGTAACATATTGTCCATACACCATTAACCACATAATCACAGCACTCAAAACATCTTTAGATCACAAGCATCATTTTCATCCCAAAATGTAAAGACATTTAAAAATGGGACTATGAAACTCACCTGATTGCTAGCTTCAAATCCACAAACACTCAAAACTTCACAAAATCTCACGAACAATCTAAACAATTTAACACATTTAATACTACCATCAATTAGGTATCATCCCAATATGGATGTACCTTTCACTATGATGGATATCACTAGGCTATCTCTCATAGTCCTAAATCATTTAAAAACTTTACCCACCTTAACATAATCATTTTTACTTAAATGCTACTCTTAAACTTTCTGGGTTTATGCAAATTTACTCTCACATGCCGTGCCCTAAACCGCTCTACTTACAACACTCCTATACGTCAAACCAAAATTCACCATGCTACATATATGTCCTATGAACCTCAATAGTTCTCCCAAAGTCATTTCTACCCTTTTATAAATACCCTTTAGAAATTCATTAATCCAAAGTGTTTAAAATTCGTCCAGAATCTGACATTCTAAAAGTATGGCATTAATTACCCAACTTAGACCCCACTATGACTTTAACCAAAATTCGTAGGTCACACACAATATATGAACTAACTTCCACGTGACTTAGAGCCTCTAACTCAGTGTCTAAGTATTTTTAGAAAAATCAAAACCAAAACTGAAATTCGTCACTGTTTTACACACCGATTTTGTAATGACCATTTGACCCACTTCCCGACCATAAAAACTTATGAGGCCAGATTTTATAGAAAGTAGACTCTCTGAGGTTATCTCCAGTATGTTGTAAAATATTTATTTGATCTTTTATGACCGAGTTATGCTCGTTACAAAACTGCCTAACTTTCTGCAGTGAATTACGCATCTAATTCGAGTGATCCAAGCCCTAACGCATGTTCATATCGCTAATCTAATTAATCTAATGATTAAGCTAACATCATAATATCATAAACTTTCTGGAATTTAAATGCCCTAATTTATAAAATTAAATTTAAACCTAAATCCATCATAATCAAGTTACTAGAAAAATTAAACGAACTAGAACTAAAAAGTCGAATCGTACCTTAAAGCGAGGCCCTAAAATTTTCGTCTTCTCTTTTCTTTTCTCCTTATGGCCGGTCGAAATTTTATGGGTGAATGGGGATTTTAAGTTTAGTATTTATGAACCTAGGTTAGAATTTTAGTTTAAGTATAACTAGGTTTTAGATTAGGTATTAGGAGTTCTAATAATTTTCTTTTTTTTCTAATTTTCGGAACACTATTCATCCAATAAAATAAAAAAAATATTTATTTTTTTATTAATTAGATATTTACAATATAACCTTAAGTTTTTTGTAAAAAAATTTACTTATTTGGCTAAACCTTTTTGCATAAAGGCAGTTTCCTACCTTTCTAAAAATAACTTTTCATTTCCAACCTAACTTTCCAAAAATAGAAATTTTACATTTTCTCAACTAAACTTCTAAAATCAAAATTTATCTTAAATTACTAACACGAAAATACCTATACGTACTTATACTTACACACTTAACACGAAATGCTCAATTCTCAATAATCATTTCCTTGTCATTAAAAATGAACGAAATGAACTCAACCAATTTCACATCAATCTAATCTCATTGAGATGATCACACTCAATAGATTGATTACCAATAACTCACATAAACGCACAAAACCACATAAAATCATATAAACCAAACATTGCAACAGGCACATAAGTCAACACTAACGGTTTGACTAACCTGCTCAAGTCATGGTTGTCACATTATCCCCTCCTTAGAGGAAATCTCGTCCCGAGATTTAACTAGCTCATTCATCAGTACGATTAACAACCAACTGAGGATACTTAGACTTCATATAATCCTCGCGTTCCCAAGTAAACTCAGGGCCACGCTTGGAATTCCAACGAACCTTCACTAATGCTATCATACTATACTTTTACTCATGACCTCTCGGTCCACAACATTAACGGTTCCTTGACAAAACAAAGAGTCTTGTCAACCTTAATCTTATCCAACTTCTACAATCTGAATCCAACTGCTAGTGACTTTGCTTACCCCCACAAGGGTGCAATTAGCAACACAACAATCCCAAACGAAAAAGAAAACACCAAATCCACATGAGCCTCGCCCGTCCTCGAGGAAATTCCTTGGAAACCTTGAGTTGTGTAACAACATGTTTTATATCTTAACCTCGCAACTCATCAAACAAGAACTGTCTTGAAATTAAGATATAAGATGTTACAAAACGTATCTAAAGAATCCACGCAATTTCAGGTTTACTCAAACTTTCAGCACCTCCCAATCCAATTTCCGATACTCGGATCACAAGACATAAATTTTCAACCGAACTATAGGCCCAATCCATCCAAGGATCTCAAATGGTCCTACATAACTCGGTTCTAACTTGTCTTTCGTACTACACCTCTCCAAGGTGAGACCTTCTACCCTCCATAACCTATCAATATTAATGCAAAAGTTTCCCACTACTACCAAGCTAACACTTTCGACAATTTGGTTGCCTCAAGCCTTTCTTGTATTACCACTATCTTGTTGGTTGTTTCTTGTACCAAATTCGATCCATTCAACTCAACATCTCCAGTTACGGCCCATAAAATGATAACCTACATTCCTTTCCATACTATGTTTCAAATGAAGCACATCCATACTCAAATGATAATCCCCACCTTAGGGAAAAACTCATCTCACATAGTGAGTATTCCAATTACTTTTAAAATCTACCATACTTGTTCTAAGCATAGCTAGGAATGGGGTGACTTAGTCAGTCCATTGACTACACCCAAATCGCATCGTATTCACTACTCACACTTGGTAACTTGACAACAATATCCTTAGTTATCCTTTCCCACTTATACTCGGGTAACTCAGGTTGTAGCAACAATCCTGAAGACCCTTGATACTCAACTTCCACTTCCAAATACGCTAAATACTTACTACCGCAACTAGCTATAACCTTCTTCATACTCAGCCATCGATTAGTTAACCTAAAACCACACAACATCGTATCCGCTCCGGATGGATAGAATACTTTGTCGTATTCGCCTCTTCAATAGTCAAGGTCCTTACATCTCTCCAAATGGAGGTCCGAACCTTGTCTAACCAATATGAACCACTCTCTATCTCTTTTCACGCTCGTTGGTCCAAGCCATGCAACATCCTATGTTGACGCGTTCTTTGCTTTGGACATCTTATCTTATGCCACCACCATCCTTTTCTCAAACCTTGATTGGATTGTAGTAAATCTAGCTCGAACTCATTCTTGGCTTCACTCCTTCTTCTTATTCCACGGTACAACATCTACATTTTCCTTTCCCAGATGGTACTTGGCCTCGAAATCAAACTCACGAAATAACATCCACCCATCATCTTTGCCTCATGTTTAATCCTTTTGATTAAAAGTGTGTTGGAGACATTCAAAATTCATATAGATCACTATCCACGTCTTGTTCACTTAATGCCTTAAGCATTATATGGCAAATCCTACCACGTTAGTCATACAATCCTTCATAAGAACCTTCAATTGTCGCGACGTACCAGCAATCACCTTATCTTTTTTTTTCCAAGCATGTTTCCAAATCCTTGATTCGCGCGTCATAATATACTATGAAATCGTCTGCTCCTTTCGGTAATGCTAAGGTCGGCTCATTACCCATTTGATTCCTTCCACATCTAGATAGCCTCCTCTTTGCTCCGCTTCAACTTTATTGGAGATCTTTACGTACAACTTCTTTTTCCTCAGCAGCTTAACGATCATCCTCACGTGCGACTCGTACTCCTCCATGCATATCCTAAACTACCCACCTTTCTTCTCATCTTACAATACGGACGCTTCCCATAACAAGTTACCATTCGAACCAACCCTCACCTTGCAACTCCTGCAATCGTTCCACACCTCTTGCCTTTCTAAAAACGTCAAACGACACAAGCCTTCGCAAATTGGCATCGCTCCTTGTACTAATTTCATACGAAATCCTATTCTACGACGAGGGGTAAAACCCACTAAATCCTGAGAAACACTTTGAGAAGCTCACATACTACTAAAGTATCACTAAATTTCGACTCATATGCTTTGGTACTCCTACGAGACCTCACATCCTCTTTAGTTCGTTTCCTCACGAACCTTAAACACTTTTTAGCTCACTAAGGTATTTTAACTATCTTCTTGTGGCATACCATCCCAGCCTTATGCCTCAACAACTAATTCTCTCCTACGGCTACATCAACGCTCCCATAACTAAGAGGTACTCAATCAAAAGTAAAACAAGAACTCTCTAATTCCAACTTGGGATCGCGAAATATCCCATTCGCTTCGCCACCATCAATCGCACCATCCAGAAGATACGTCCGAACACCAACTCTAGCACCATGCCATGAGGAAATTTCAAACTTCACATGCACCAATTGGTATGGACCCAAAAATCACACGATTCCAAAAAAAGAAACAACCGAATATTAACATCGTCATAACGAACGAACCTCTGACCTAACAGACGCATCTACGATGCTAGAAACACACAATGAATAATACCACGTACCACGACTCATTAATTAAAAGATTAAGAACCTTTGTACCAAAACCGATTTTTACCCCAAGGAAACTTTCTCTCATAACCTTATATCAATCATTTTAAAACAATAGAATCACCTTGATTAATAATGAAAATAATTTTTTTTAGTGTAAGAATAAATTTAAATAAAATTTTCATAAACTTATTTTAATTATGAATTTATAAAAGAAATCAAAAGATGGTTAAAACAAATGTGTTGCATTTTATTTATATAATTTATTTTTTAAAAGAAGTTTTTTTTTTTTACACCTAAACGATATGATAGTGACTACAACAAAATTACTTTGAAAAGGAATTTATGACTCGCAACAAAAGACATCATGATAGCAAAATAGACTCCCAAAATACTTTAAGGATTCCAATACCAAAATGTTAATTTACTTGAAAACGAACACGACAGGAACTCTTTTAAACCAAACAAACCATAAGAACTCATCCATACCAACGGTCTTAGAACCAAACCAAAAAGTATCGTTACCTTTAGACAAAGAAAAACAATCAAAACGCCGAACGGAGAACATAGAACACCACTTCTATGATAACACCCTAGAATACCAACACGAACGTTGGATATCTCAACGAACCACGAGCTAACGAACCAACTTAAGAATCGCGACGACAATACCAACAGGTATCCGATGTATCCGCAACCGATAGATGAAAGGAAACCTCACCATCTACTCAACTCGATCCTTTATAATCGCTCAAAGGGTTAAGAGAAGAATTCTCTAACCATACAACCATCCTCAACAGGATCTCACATCACATCTACACTACTATCCACATAGCTATCCAGACTTACATCCTTACATAATACATACAAGCAACAATGATCAATGCAATCAAAGTTACAAGTCCACGTGTGTGTTGCCGTTATAATTATGTTCGCGACCATAATTATAATTGCACCTTTTGCACACGTGTACTTACTTCCAAGACCGCACATCTCAATGATAACACACATTTACCACATAGCACTTAATAATAATCCAAATATAACTCAAACATAATAATCTATCTAACGAACCATAAAATCCCAAATGACCAAACAAAAATAGAAGTCACATTGTGACCCAAAATATAAAAGCAATACTCGATTATAGCAACATATCGAGGTAGAAAAAAACCTTTATAATGGGGCCTCGCTTGGGTTTGACTTTTCTCTCCCAAAAGTCACCCAACTCCGCGGGTCCAATGAGGTAAACAATCTCCCAACAATATCCCTTAAGGATAGGGGAAGGCACGATTAAAACAATAACAAAGGGGTATATACTATAATCCATAATGAAAAAGTATATATAATATTCTATTATATAGTATTAAATCAAAATAGAAAGAAATACAAAGCTTTTTAGGTAGCGGGAACATACGATGTATACTACACAAAACAATTATGCCTTAAAATGCAACAATATGAGGAACCTTAAGCTATAGTCTAGAGGTTCAACCACCAAGATCCTCTATAACCATATGCCCGGGGGGGGGGGCTCTGATACCAAACTTGTCACACCCCGCCAAGGCGGAAACGCGAGGCGTAAACAAGAATGGATATCATCACAACACATGGTGTCTATATAGAGAACTACTAAGAGATAAAAACTACAGTAAAGCTAAAGAACACAAAGTGTCATAACAAACCCAAAACCTAATGGTGTCTTTATTAATGAGAAAGAGGTCTCGTCAATAAATGACATGCAAAAATATAAACCAAACAATTTAAACAGAAAGCATAAATAACTCCAAGCATCCTACGGTCTCTTCTAGCCACATCGCTCTATCTTAGCACCATTAAGCTCACCTGAAAATGATGCTTAAAACGTCAACACAATGGTTGGTGAGAGTCATAGGTTTAAGACACACAATAAAGTTTTAGACATAATTACTGTGATCATTAAAACACAATTAGACAAATATGCAGTTAAACACACAATTGGGAACGGAACGTGTCCCACGATCCAATAGTAACAACTCCAATTGTTCACACAGCCATGGAGCGTACCACATCACAACAACTGGGTAGGAACGTTACCCCCGATCCACTAATAGTCATGGAAAGGATCCAATATCCAATTCCAGACTCTTGGTACCGATAACACAATATCACAAGGAGTTGATCAGCTCAAGGATCTTGCCTACATAAGTAGACGATAACACCACATTACCACTCGGGATAAATCCCAAGTCTTGCCTACATGAGTAGACGATAACACCAATATCACATTCAACATGCAACAATAAGTCATATAACAGTAACATATTGTCCATACACCATTAACCACATAATCACAGCATTCAAAACATCTTTAGATCACAAGCATCATTTTCATCCCAAAATGTAAAGACATTTAAAAATGGGACTATGAAACTCACCTGAAGCTTAGCTTCCAAAAAGATCCAATCAAAACTTTCACAAAATCTCACGAACAATCTAAACAATTTAAAAAAACCAAACAAAATTTAATAGCTACCATTCATTAAAGGTATTTCAACCCAATATGATGTAACTTCAACTATGATGGATACCTAGGCTATCTATCATAGTCCTATAATCATTTAAAACCTTTACCCATTCTTACATATTTTCCATTTATACTTAATGCTACTCTTTAAACTTCTGGGTATAGGCAGAATTTTACTCCTCACATGCGTGCCCTAAACCGCACTACTTACAACACTCCCATAATACCAAACCAAAATTCACCATGCTGACATATTAAGTCCTATTAACCTCTCATAGATCTCCAAAGAGACACTACCCTTTTATAAATACCCCTTAGAAATTCATTAATCCAAAGTGTTTAAAATTCGTCCAAAATCTGACCTTCTAAAAGTATGGCATTAATTACCCAACTTAGACCCCACTATGACCTTAGCCAAAATTCAGAGGTCACACACAATATATGAACTAACTTCCACGTGACTTAGAGCCTCTAACTCAGTGTCTAAGTATTTTTAGAAAAATCAAAACCAAAACTAAAATTCGTCACTGTTTTACACACTGATTTTGTAATGACCATTTGACCCACTTCCCGACCATAAAAACTTATGAGGCCGGATTTTCTAGAAAGTAGACTCTCTGAGGTTATCTCCAGTATGTTTTAAAAGTAATTAATTTGATCTTTTATGACCGAGTTATGCTCGTTTATCAAAACTCCCTAACTTTCTGCGAGTGAATTACGCATCTAATTCGATGATCCAAGCCCTAACGCATTTTCCAATATCGCTAATCTAATTAATTTAAGTGAATAAATCAAACAACATAAATCATAAACTTTCTGAATTTAAATGCCCTAATTTAGAAAATTAAATTAAACCTAAATCCATCATAATCAAGTTACTAGAAAAATTAAACGAACTAGAACTAAAAAGTCGAATCGTACCTTAAAGCGAGGCCTTAAAATTTTCGTCTTCTCTTTTCTTTTCTCCTTATTGCCGGTCGAAATTTTATGGGTGAATGGGGATTTTAAGTTTAGTATTTATAAGCACCTAGGTAGAATTTTAGTTTAAGTATAACTAGGTTTTAGATTAGGAATTAGAAATCTAATATTTTTCTTATTCCTTTTTTCTAATTTCGGAACACATATTTCATCTAATAAAAAAAAATTAATTTGTTTTCTAATTAGATATTTACATATAACCCTATAAGATTTTTGTAAAAAAAAATTTACTTATTTTGCTAACCTTTTGCATATAGCCATTTTTTTTTTGTTTTTTTTTTTTTATTGTTTGTTTCCTACCTTCTAAAAATAACTTTCATTTCCAATCAAACTTTCCAAAAATAGAAATTTTTAACAATTCTCACCTAAACATCTAAAATCAAATTTTATCTTAAATTACTAACACGAAAATACCTATACGTACTTATACTTAACTACACTTACACTAAAATGCACAAATACAATAATCATTTCCTTGTCCATTAAAATGAAACGAAATGAACTCAACCAATTCAACCATCAATCTAATCTCATTGAGATGATCACACTCAATAGATTGATTACCAATAACTCACATAAACGCACAAAACCACATAAAATCATATAAAATCATATAAACCAAACATTGCAACAGACACATAAGTCAACACTACCGGTTTGACTAACCGGCTCAAGTCATGGTTGTTACATTATAGCTTATAAAAGTTTAGTTTCAGTTTGCTTAGAATCTGCCTCTATTTGAGTTAATTTAGCTTATTAGAGTAGCTTATAGAATAGTGCTTATTATCCTAAGTTTTTAGCTTATTTGTACTTAAAATGTTTATTTCTTAATCTGTTTTAACAAATCAAAGCTTAATTTGATCTGTTTAAGTTTAGGAATGGATGTTCATATTCTGAAGGAGTGTTTGGGTCAAGGTTGTAAAATGGGTCAAATGGGTTATAATCTGTCTTTGGTTCTCAAAACAGTTTTCATTAGCTCTAATTAGGTCTAAAAGAAAGATTTAATAAGCTAGAAATAGGTTTAGTTGAGTATTATAGTCTGTGTTATCCAAAGTCCTAATCTACTAGTTTTTAAGGTTTCAAAATTGATTATACGCTAAATTATTTAAAAATCTGTTTGGTGTATAGTTTTTGTGCTCAAAGTAAGTTTAATATGCATCATTGTCATTATGTTTTGAGTTTGTAGTTTAGGACCAGGTTTTTAAACTGTTAGCTTAAAATCTGGCCAACTTATTGTGTGTTCTTAAATGCCCAAGTATGCAGATCCTTTGTGGTAGCATCTTAGTTTGTCTTTGGTTAATTTTCATCTTATTTGTGTCATTTGAGTTTTTGTCCTAATCTGTTTTTAGTTTCTAGCTTATTTTATGTGCTTATTGGTTCTTTAGTTTAGCTTAAAAGTTTGTCAAAAATCTTTGCAAACTATTTTTTTGTCTACTATCTTAAATGCATTTATTTGTTTTTCAGCTTATAATGTTAGCTTATTTTTGGTCCTATATGCTTATTAGGTTTAGCCATAAGTCTGTTTTAGCTTATTTGTTTTTTCTTTTAGCTTATTGAGTCCATAAAACCCCATCAGTTTAGCTTAATTTTCTAAGAGTTGAGAAAACCAAACTGTTGCTTTTTTGTTGCTTTTTTAGCTTATTATTAAGTTTTAGTATTAAGTCCATTTTTTAAAGTTACTAGTTTAAGCTGGGTCTTTAGCTTCTTCAAAAGAAAAAAAAATAATTTTTCAAAAAGGAAGTCACAGGACTCGAACCTGTGACCCTCCTCACACAACACCAATACCTTACCAGCGCGCCCTTAGGACTTTTTCATAAGTCCCTTACACAATTTAATTCATATATGCATTTTCAGTTTAAGCTTTTACATCTTATTTGATTTTTCCCTGCTTATTGGAAACTTCTTATTGGTTCGTTTTTCTTTAGAAACCTTAGGAAAAGTGTTAAGTAATTTTTGTAATTTTCTCAAATTTTTATAATTAAGTTTAATATTTTTAATTCAAATTTTAGTTTAATTTAGTTTAAAAAATAGTTTTAATTAGTTTAAAATTCCAAAAAAAAAATATTTTTCCATTTAAAAAAATTTAGTTTAAGTCATTTTAGCTTATAAATTTGCAATTTGAGTTTTTAGAATTTAAATTTGTCATTTTTAGTTAATTAAGTTAGTTATTAATTACTTTAAAATGTCGTTAGGTTTGTAAATTGTTTTAATTTCTAGTTTAGCGTGCCTTTATATGCTTTCCCTTTGCGTTATTAGGTTTAGAATCCATAATCCAAAATATTGATTATTCAAGCACGCGATCACGAACCGAAACAAGGTTTTCAAATTTACACTTCGTCGGGATACGACATCCGGGAGATAAAATATTGTTTGTCCTCAAGCAATTTTTATATCAAATGGGATACTCACTATACTATTACTAATTTGAGATATTTAGGATATATAATATATTTTATATAGACTATAATACTCGAATCAATCACAAACGTGATGACATAACTAAACTATTAACACTTGAAGCTTGACGTCTTCTTGAGTGTTCTTCACTAAAGAGTGGAATGAGTTGATCACTTGTAATGGATTATGTAACAAGTATAATGATCAAAGAATATACAAAATATAAAATATGTGTGAGATAATATTTGTCAAGAGTTGTATAAAATGAAAGCTTGAGGTTGATATTTATAGGCAACCTTTTGAAATTCAAATTTGTCCTAGGGGAGTGATACGTGCGACTCACGGATCTCCCATACCCTGGATCCGTCCTGTATTTTTGGTGGATTAGTGGGTGGAGCTGAGACAGCATTTGTCATTTTGTGATTAACCCCAAATCTATACAAAATATTGTTTTGTACTTATTAAAACTAGTTTAATAGATTCTTCTAGAAGAAAATATTTCTTATCACCAATAAGGAAAGATTTTCTAGATTTGAGAAGATTTGGAAAGATTGTTTCCATTTATGGTTAATCTTATTTTGTCTTACATGATTAATATAACTAGCTTATAATTAATCATGTGGTAACTTAAATCATTTGATTAGAAAAGATTTATGCAAATGATAATATTTTTCTTTGATCATTAACTATGTTTAATAATGCCATATTCATACCTTAATTGATTTGTCGGCGTCAAGTAAACTTTCGACTAAATAACTTGTTTACGTAAACTTTTACGTAGTATGACATAATATTTGTTATTATCAAAACATGAAGATCATTAAATATAAATATCATTTTTGCGCGAATATTTGTATTAACAAGGTGTGATTGGTTTGGCTATCTCTTTGCCTTTGAATTTGGTAGATGCATTAGATCTGGTAGAAGATGATTGTTTTGATGTTGGTGCATATGGTTTGTTAGATTTTGGTGCTTGATAATAAGGATCTGGATATGGTGAAGCAGCAGCAACAAGTGCTAATGGGTTAGCATTCTTGGCTATTCTCTCAGCACATATTTCATTAACTTCCTTTTGATACTGTTTTAGAACATCAAAGAGCTTGTGATATGAGACTGTATCCAAGTCATGTTGTTGCTTGACAATTGTCACAAACCTTGACCATTTTGGTTGGAGTTGTTGAAGAAACTGAACATTGACTTGCATCGTAGCAACTGTCAAGTTGTTTCTTATCATTTCATTCATCATCTTGTAAAATCTGGAGTAGTATGACTCTATGGACCCTCCATCACGAGAAGTGAATTTTCCAAACTCCCAAAACAAATTAGTCTTGACATCTTGAATGTTGAGAGATTCACCATGTTGTAGCCTTTCAATAGCAATCCACATTTCATGAGCTGTCTTGCAAGCATCAACAATTGAGTAGATTGTAACACCCCCAAAATGGGTCGCAGCGGAATAAGGATCCGGGGCGTGTTACTTCAAGATCAGCAGCACAAGATATATATAAGAACGACACAAAAGTCGTTTAGATTGATACATTGGATTTAAATAAAAGACATATTACAAAAGCTTATAGCTTTACTTGTTCTTTGTTTAATATTACAAAAGATGACATAGATTTCCCAAATGATGCACTTAAATCTTTAACAGTGCTATCCAAAACATAATCCAATGCATCCTTGGCACCTCGTGCCTATTGACCTCCTGAAAACATTGCTTAAAACGTCAACAAAAATGTTGGTGAATTCATAGGTTTATGTATTTAAATTATGCAGGACCGCAAGACTTTCCCGTGATGTTACAACATATGCCAACAATCACAAAACCAGATTACTGTTGCACTAAGCTCATGACACTGAAGCTCAACCTATATTTGCTATTTTAGCAGTTATTTTGCCCGTACAGATGTTGTAACCCGCAACATCCAAGTCCGACATGGTCAACGTTCGTTCCCGGTGATAGCTAATCACCCAAACGGGGAGGTTAATCCCAATAGATCTATTTATAACATTCGCGCTCACATAATGCAATTAACAACTACATCTATGCAATTGACAGTTCATGATAATGGGCTCAGGAGGGTTATCGCTACTTAGGCAAACACATAATCAATATATTTAAAACACTTGCGTCCAATTTATAAAACAAAGCATGTTTTCACCCCAAATAATAGTAAATCAGTAAAACTGTAAAAAGTGGGGCTATGAACTCACCTTGAGTACTGATAGTCCAAATAACACAGATAAAACGTCACGCAAAACGTTTAGATGCAACCTATTTAAATTAAGGTCGTATAAGTACCGAGTACTTTAATTAATAACATTGAATATAATCTTATAGTTGTTACATCGTACTATCGTTCGGGCTATCATAATTAAAGAGGTCATGACATGACGTACGAGGAGTTAGGACACTTTAAATCGTAAATCCAACAACTCGTCGATACGCCATCCGAAGAGGCCTCATTATGAAACTCCCTAGTATTATAGCACTTTGATAACCACTCAATATTCTATATAGCATAATCACCGACTAATCGTTTTAGTAAAATAATATTTATAAAGTGAAAACGTTTATAAATATACTTTTCGTAAAAATGACCTAATTTGGTCGTTTTAAGTCCGTTGCTCGCGTTTCTTACGTCCACGTCTTCGTAGTAAGACGAGTGATCAAAATATTACATTTTCAAGTTTTTGATATTCTGCGATGAATAGTGTTTTTTTACTGTTCATAGTTTATAAAATTACTTTTATAAACTTTAATTATCGTAAACGTCGTAGTTTATTCGTTATAGTTCCGTTTTTAGCGATTCTTTCGAGTACGATCTCGTAATTAAAAGTTATATCATATATTAGATGTTTTAAAAATACAACTTTCTGTAATGAATAGTGATTTTTATAAAAATAGTTTTATAAAAGTATTTCTCATCGTAAACTCGTAACTAACGTATCTTTTTCGTTATAAATTGGTTTTTTGAGTTTCTTATCATTTTGGAATCGTCATGAGGCGTATTATTTTTATATAGTGTCAAACCTACTGTATGAAACACGAATTAAAGCAGCCCTTTATAACATTTATGTATACTGTAACATCCGAGAATTTTCGAATTTAGAATGACGATGTCAATCTTTGACTTTTTAGGTCTGGCTTGACTTATAAGAA
>BQNB010068180.1:0-26645 GCA_026074375.1 Tanacetum coccineum
ATATCTTTTAGATCATTTAGCTTAATTTTGTTAGTTTAATTAAATTAGTATAATTTTTAGTATCTTTTATTTTAAAATTAGTTTTAAATCAAAAACCAACCAAAAGATAATCAAGCATCATACGAAAAACATTAACGTAAATCTTTATTCAATTCTCGTTGGGATACGACTCCGAAAAATTTAATTATTACTTTTTCTAAAGTGATTCTTTTTTCTAACGGGATACTTAATATTTTATACATATGACTAGTACGTATTTATACGATTATCAAAATGGTGCCGCTGCCGGGGAGAGTTGTACGATTTTTACGTTGTGTTTCGAGTTAGTGCCTTAAAGATCCTTTTTTCGGAAAGTTTATTTTCGTCCTTATAAAAATCCAAAAATATTTTCTTTTTTATTTTTATTTTTCTTTTATATAAATATTAAAAATACCAAAAATATTTTTATTTTTATTATTAAAAAAAATCTAAAAATATTCTCCTTTATCCTCTTATTTCATTTAATTCTTTACCCTCTTATCCATTTAATTCTTTATTTGCTATGTCTGACTCAGAAGCTATAAATGAGCAATTGGCAAAACTTTCCTGAGCTTTTAAACAACTTGAAAGACAAATATTATCTGGCCAATATAATTGCTCCTGTTGTGAGGGTCCCTAAAATGGTAGAAATTATCCCTGGTGTAGAATTGTAGGGACGGGAAACGAGTTTGTCTATGACCAAAACCCTTATTCCTACAATAAAACACCTAATTTCTTTAACCAACCCCCACAACACCCGATTCAGACATACTTGTGTGAGTGTTGTGGAGGAAGCCCTCACCTGGGCTTTGATTGTCAAACAGGGAACACGCCCGTCTTTGATCAGGGTCCCTATTACAATCAAGATTTTGGTTATGACCAATCTCCATTTTATTCACCTAGTCTGCCACAGCAGTTCGACTGTTGTGAGATCTGTGAAGGTCCACATTATAGTTATGATTGCCAAGCAGGGAACGCATCCGTTTATGATCAGGGTCCTTGTTATAATCAGAATTTTAGTGATGACCAGCCTCCATTCTATTCTCCAGATCAGCAACAACAGTTTAACTGTTGTGAGGTCTGTGGAGGTCCCCATTATAAAGTGTTACAAGTCCTCTACAACATCATATATCACATGTCTTACATATTTAAGGTCCTTAGTCCATGATTTGTCAAAATATTGTCCAAGATAACAAGATCAACAAGTCCTTATACTTATATACTTATGTTGGGATTCTTGATTTGATGAGACAAAATGAATAAAAGAATGAAACAAAAGGATCAAAGTCGTCATTATAAAACTCTACAAGCTGGTGGAGAAATATGAAGATTTGGTCAAATATTCTACAGGATAATTAGGAAACATATTAATGTGGTTTAATGTAATTTAAATAGTTTCCTTATCTATTAATTTACTTCATTTGTAAGTCATGATCTCTCCCTATATAAAGAGATCATAGACATAGGTTTTACATATCCATCCATAGAAAACTAGAGCTCTCCCAATGAGAGTCTAGATAGTTAGATAGCAAGTTGACTGATGAGAGTCGAATAATACACCATAGTTAGTTGGTGTAGCCCTAAATTATAGTTGGGGTAATAGGGAAAACGTATTAATGAAAAACCTTGTTTGATAATATTGCTTTCTTATTATTCTGATGTGCAATCAATATTGTCTGTAAAACAATCCTAGATGGGCTAAACGATCCTTATCAAGTGGTATCAGAGCTTTTGTTGAAACTCTGAATAAGAAGAACTCAATTGTAAGATGGCAAAACAAGACATTCCTCTACCCACAATCACTGCAATGATGATCCCTATCATCAGGAAGGGAGAGTACAATATTTGGAGCATGAGAATGCGACAATATATCTGTCATACAGACCATAACCTATGAGATGTTATTGTCAATAAAGATCTAGAAGAAGAGCCCGCACCAACTGGAGAAACATCTGCTCCTCTTGCTCCTAAGACTGCTAAACAACTGGCTGCTAGAAGGAATCATGAAAGAGTTAAAAGCATCTTGCTTTTAGCATTACTTGATGAATACCTCCTTAAGTTTCACAGTGTTGCAGATGCTAAATCACTCTCGGAGGCAATCAAATCGAGGTTTGGTGGTAATGTAGAATCCAAGAAGATGCAGAAAAATGTTCTAAAACACCAGTTTGAAAATTTTTCTACTGTATCAAATGAAAGCTTGGACAAAGCTTATGATAGATTCCAAAAATTGATAAGTCAATTAGAGGTTCATGGTGCTTCAATATCAAAGGAAGATATCAACCAGAAGTTCCTTAGAAGTCTTCCTTCGACATGGAATCAGATTGCCCTCATCATGATAAATAAGCCCGACATTGATGAGATTGATATTGATGACCTTTACAACAATCTTAGGGTGTATGAAGATGAATTAAAAAGGTCTTTAGGTTCCAATTCTGCTTCTTAGAATTTGGCTTTTCTCTCCTTTGAGAATACTGGCGGTACTAATGAAGTTAGTACTGCTAGTGGAGATTTTGGGGTTAGTACTGCTGGTGGAATTAATCAAGTTCCATTCACTCCATGTGCTCATGATGTAGCTTACTCCTTCCTTGCACAACCAATAACCAGTCCTCAACTTGAGAATGAGGATTTTCAGCAGATGGATGAAGAAGACTTGGAGGAATTGGATCTTCGATGGAAGGTGGCTATGTTGACTGTCAGAGTAAAGAAGTTCATTCAAAGGACAGGAAGAAATTTGGACTTCAAAGAAAAACGACCTGTTTCTTTTGATAAGTCAAAGATTAAGTGCTACAACTGTCACAGAAAAGGGCATTTTGCTAGAGAATGCAGATCTGGAAGGAATCAAGGGACAAGATCTTATGGTGACAATGGCAGGAGCAATGCACCAATAAATGAATCTTCATCACAGGCACTGGTGGCTCAAGATGGTCTAGGAGGCTATGACTCGAGCAATGATTTTGAAGTAGAACCAATCAACTATGCTTTGATGGCAATCTCCTCTTCAAGCTCATCAAGTTCTTTTGACAGTGAGGTACAAAAATGATCTAAATAATGTCTTGAATCATTTAAAACTCTTCAAAAGAACTATGATACTGAAAGAGAAAAACATAACAAAGCAAGACTAGAATTCAGGGGTTATGAAATAGCCTTAGAGTCACTAGAGTCTAGGATTATTGGACAAGAAAAAAATGAATTGGCTTGGGGGTGAGAAATATGAATTTCAAAACTATGAGCTTAAATGTAGAGAAATAAAAATTAACAACTTAAATTTGGAATTAGAAAATGTTGTTAACGAAAGAGATGAGTTAAAAGATAAGATTGCTAAATGGGAAGAATCGACCAAGAATCTTGATGAAATACTTAACAGTCAAATGAGTGCTAGAGATAAAACTGGTTTAGGATATAACACACAGTTGAATGAATTAAGTAGCAATCATGAAACTGATAGTGAGAATAGTTTGAGTATTTTTGATGTTAGATCAAGTGATGAAGAGAATACACCAGAAAATGATAGATTTTCAAAGAATAGGTATAAAGTTGTTCCCCCTCCCATAACAGGAAACTTCTTAACCCCAAGAGCTGACATATCATTTGCAGGGTTAGATGAATATGCTATTAGGAATAAAATCATTTAATCACAAACAACTGAGCTTAATACTAAAACAAGTAAGACTACAGGTCAAACAAATGATGCTGGTGAGTCAGCCTATAAGTCAATTATGTCTAATCCTAAGACTGACAGAGATAGAGTTATCATTGAGGATTGGAACTCAGAAGATGAGGAAGAAGTGAATGAAGTGCAAACAGTTAGACCTGAGACTCAAACAGTTAAGACTAGAGATGATAAAAGTGGTCAAAATTCTAAGAAACAAGGAATTGGTTTTAGGAAAGTAAAAGCTTGTTTTGTTTGTAAAAGTACTGACCACTTGATCAAAGACTGTAATTTTCATGACAAAAAGAGTCAAGAGCCTAAGCTGAAAAATGTTGTTAATATTGGTCAAAGGGAGGGCAAACCAGTATGGGATAATACAAAAAGGGTTAATCATCAAAACTTTTCAAAATACCCACATTTAAGTGAGACTTTTGTCCCATCAGGAGTACTAACAAGAACAGGTTTGATTACTCCTGTTAAGCAAAATGAGAAAAGAGCAGTTCACAAAGTTAGTACTGCCAGGCCTGTTAGTACTGCTAGGCCTAGGCCAAGTGTTAGTACTGCTAGGCCTGTTTGTACTACTAGGCCGAGTGTTAGTACTGCCAGGCCTGTTAGTACTGCTAGGCCTGTTTATGCTACCAGACCTATTTACCCAAGAATGGACAATGTAAGACCAAGAGGCTCATGTTCACCTATCAAGAGGTCTTACTACAGAAAACCAGCTTTTAGACCCAAAGACTTAAAACAAGTTGTTAAAACTTTTGGGGTTCAAAATATGACTACTGCTGGGACAAGAGCAGTAGTTAATACTGGTAAGGGTAAGTTGGATACTGACTTTAAAAAGTCAAGATGGGTTTGGAGGCCTAAGGGAAATTACTTGGATCATGTGTCCAAAGACAATAGACCATTCATGCTCAAGAAGGTTGAGTATGTTGACCCAAAATGGATTTCCAAGTCTGTAAAGGCTTGGATCCCTAAGAGATACTAATTCTCTTACTTTTTGTGCAGGGCAATCCAAAGATCTTGTTACAGGATCATGCAATAGTGGATAGTGGTTGCTCTACCCATATGACTGGCAACAAAGCTTATCTTTCAGACTATGAAGATTTCAATGGAGGCTTTGTGGCTTTTGGAAGTGATCCTAAAGGAGGTAAAATAACAGAGAATGCATGAAAGAGAAGTCAGCAGCTTTTGTTACTCCTACAAAAGCTTCAGGGGAGGCTTAAGAAGAAGAAATCAGTCCTACAATCTTAGAGGCAACTAAAACTTGGTCAAAAGTTGCTTCTCAAAGTGTTAGCAAAGCAAAGTCGATTGATAAGGGTAAGAGATATAGGAGGAGAGCAAGGTCAATGGCTAAAAACATTAATACTGGATTAGATGCTGAGGATGAGATTAATACTGGTAGAGTTAAGATTAATACTGTTATTGAAGATGTTAATACTGGCAGCACTAAAGTTGATACTGGTAGAACATCAATTAGTACTTCTAGTATAATTATTTCTCCTAAAAAGGGTCAAAGGGAAGGAAAATCTCAGATGATTGAAGAGGATATCCAGGCTACTCATAAGACTAAAGAAAAAATAAGACAAGAAGAAGCTAGATTGGAAGAGGCTATAAGATTGCACATCAGAAAGCCCCTAGAATTACTTCATATGGACTTATTTGGACCTGTCTCTGTAGAAATCATTTTAACAAAGAAAAGTAGCTGCTTGTTATGACTGATGATTTTAGCAGATTTAGTTGGGTATTTTTCTTAGCTACCAAGGATGAAACATCTGAAATCCTTTGTAATATTATCATAGGCATAGAAAAAAAATTGAATCATAATGTTAAAATCATTAGATGTGATAATGGGACAAAGTTCAAGAATTATGCTATGAATGAATTCTATGCTAAGAAAGGAATCAAAAGGGAGTTTAGTGTAGCTAGAACTCCACAGCAAAATGGTGTTGCAAAAAGGAAAAATAAGACCCTAATTGAGGCAGCTAGAACTATGTTAGCAGACTCACTTTTACCTATCCCATTTTAGGCAGAGGCAATTAATACTACTTGCTATGTACTGAATAGGGTATTAGTGACCAAATCTCAAAATAAGACACCTTATGAACTATTAATAGGTAAATTACCGATATTAGTTTTTAATGATACCTTTTGGGTGCTACTCCCTTGACTAGTTTGAACACCTTAGATTCCTTGGGTCAAATTTGATGAAAATCTGATGAAGGTTTATTTGCTTGATACTTTACCCCTATTAAAGCCTTTAGGTATACAACAAAAGCACCAAAAGAGAGAGAGAGTAAATCTGCACATTCCATTTCTTAAAGATCAACCAAATGTGGCAGGAACTGTCCTATATTGAAAAATGTTATGATCTTAATTATTCTCACCATTCAATGAAAATATATTCCTGTAATTGTGTAGAAATCAGGTTAATGTGGATTCAGGTACAACAAGATTCTATGTTGCAGGTCATCGAGAAAAGAAAAAGACCTACTTCAGATACAGACCAGCTTTCTACACAACCACATAGACAAGATTCAATTAAAGGATGTTATTCAGGTGCAACAAAAAAACCTTTCTGAAAAAAATGCTTCTCCAGACAGGATATACAAGATTCAAAAGATGTTAATGATAAGGAGGACAAATCAAGATGCTATAAAAGACACAAGTCTTTACATGAGTGACTTGAGAAAGAAGTTACACAGGGAATATACAGCTAAGATCTATTGATGAAAGTTTCAAGACAAGCCTTACTAAAAGAAGAAAAAGAGGAAAATTGTCATCTCAAAAGAAGGCAGCTCAAGCAACCAGTAACTAACACACATATACTAATAGACCATCTGTTAGTACTGATAGGTCCATTGTTGTCTAGTACTAGATCGGCCTAACACCCCTATTTTAGTGCTGCTAGTACTCTTTACATGTGCAAATGGCTGGTGAATCATCATTTTGTCTCTCTTGGGAGGCAAAATACCAATTGATGCATCTACTCTCTCTACTCCTCCCTAAAGCTGATTTAACCCATATGATCTAAATAATGCCTTGACTTAGAAGAAGCTATCTAATTCTCTCCAGATGATGGCGAATATTCAATGGAGCTTTATGATGAGGATGAAGCTGTGGGTGCAATGGCATGATTTCAACAACATGGAAAACACCATATGCTGTCAGTCCCTATTCCACGCTCAGAATTCATAAGGATTCCTCCAATAAGACAAATTCTTAGGAGATCCTACATCACCCGCAGTTCAAACAAGAGGAAGATTCAAAAGAGGCTTTCTTCACACAACAAGCCTTGTAAGTTACATTCACAATACATAACAGAACAAAACACAAAGAGTGATCACCATAACAGTTTGTTTGCAGTTTTTCTCTCTCAAAAAGAACCCAAACAATATCACAAGCTTACAAGAAGAAAGCTAGGAAGCAATGCGCTAGAGGAATTGCTTCAGTTAAACTACAAAGTTTGGGTACTTGTAGATTTGCCCAAATGGAAAAAGGTTTTTAATTAGGCACAAAGTGTTGTCTTCCAGGGATTTAGAGAAGTATTGTTTATGTGAAAAAACAAAGGCACGACTATGTAACACAAGGTTTAGACAGATGAAGGTAAAAGATTATGATGAGGTTTTTGCACCGTGTTGCCAGAATTGAGGCATAATGCTATTTTTAGCCTTACATGGGGAGTTTACTGTCTACCAAATGATTGTTAGATAGTACATTTTCTTCTATGGCACTATTAAAGAAGAATGTATGTTCATCACCTTCAGAGCTTTGTTGACACAGCTCATTCTACACAAAGTCTATAAAGTGATCAAAGCTCTTTATGGTCTACATCAAGCTCCTAGAGCTTGGTATGAGACACTTTCTTCTTTTTTGATGGAAAATGGTTTCAGAAAAGGTACCATAGAGAAAACACTCTTTATCAAGAAGAAAAAGAGTAACATTATGTTTTAGTCCAAGTGTATTTGGATGACATTTATGATTTTGTTTCTACAAAGAAGTCCTATAGTGTACAGAGTTCGAAGAATGTATGCACAAAAGTTTCAGATGAGTTCCATGGGTGAACTCACATTCTTTTTGGGACTTCAAGTGAAGGAACAATCTGATGGAATCTTTATTAGTCAGGATAAGTATGTAGCTGACATCTTAAAGAAGTTTGATTTTTTATCCATCAGAACAGCTACTACTCCTACTGAGTCTAATAAGCCTCTGGTCAAGGATGAAGATGGTGTAGATGAGATGTACATTCTACAGTGTCTATGATTGGTTCTCTAATGTAATATTGACTGTATCAAGGCACATACATCAACGTTTGCTGTTTGAGTCCTGTTCTAGATTTCAATCCCTCCACAAGCTCCACACATCAATTCATTAAAAGATTTTTAGGTACCTCAACATCAACCCAAATTAGTTTTATGGTATCATTAAGGGATTCATCTATTGAACTTGAAGCTTTATTCAAGATAGGGATTAAGGAGGAGCCAAGCCTTGACAGAAAATCCGACAAACCAGTGGATGTTAATTTCTTGGAAGAAGATTTATATCTTGGCAATACAAGACGCAGACTATTTGGGGCAAATCTACTTACTAAGGCAGAATATGTTGCAGCTGCAAATTATAGTGGAGGAAAGTATTATTGGATACAAAATCAGATGAGGATTATGGTTTCAATTTCATGATCACGCAAAATCTATATATAATGAGACAGCACTATAATTGTTACAAGAATACCTGATAGCTCATTATCAAGGACCAAGCCATATTGAGATTAGATTCCATTTTATAAGATAATTGTTATAGAAGAGACTAAATAGAGGTTAATTAAGAAATTCAAACTGATCAGAATGCTCAGACCTTCTCACCAAATGATTTGATGTCACCAGGTTTAACTTTTTAGGTGGTGACATTGCGGAATGTTAAATCTGTAGCTCCATTTTGAGGGGAGGTTCAAATTGAAAGTTTTGTAAAGTGTATTTAAGTACTTCTAGTTAAAAATAATACTGTTAGTGGTATTAATTATGGTAGTTAGAAATAGTATAGTTCTAGTCCATGAGATATATATATTGTAGCATTTTTCTTGTTTTGACTAACTATTTCAGGATAAGCATGGATTGGAGGATGGATAGAAGCTGTGCTGCAAATTCTACTCATATATGGTCTGTAAGTACTAAGTACTAGAGTTAATTCTAGTAGTCTATAAGTTAATTCTGGTAGTCTATAAGTTAATTCTGGTAGTCTGTAAGTTAATTCTGGTAGACTTTATTAGTACTGGTAGGCTAATGTTAAGTCTGGTAGATGACCATTGGTGCTGGTGAGGGAAAATTGATTTTTCTTATTTAAATATTACCGTTAGAGATTTTTACGGCGCATACTTCTAAGATAGGTTTTCTATTTGGATAATTACTGCACTTTATTCTCTAAAACATCTTTCTTTGCTCTAAAGAAACTTCTTTTACAGTCGGTCCAATAAGAAACCTTGTTATTCATCGATTAAAACTCAATTCTCTCTCTCTACCAGTACTTAGTCATTCACTCGTATCAAACCCAACACTAGAATTTGAATTCTTACGACTTTTATTCAACAACGTGTTCATATGGCCAATCTCAAGTACTCTGACAAGCATAATATGGTCGCTTTTCTGAAGAAACCAAATGAAAGTGTTGGTTTCACTGAGGTAGTGGATTTTCTTAAAGGTACATCTCTCAGGTATGCCTTAACTCATAATCCTACTATCTATGACTCCCTAGTCAAACAGTTCTGGCAAACTATCACAGTCGGAACACTTGCTAATGGAACTCAACAATTAGTAGCATCTATAGCCTCTAAAGAGTATACTATTACTGAGGCATCTGTTAGAAGTAAACTTCAATTGGAAGATGCAACAGGAATACATAATTTATCTGATGCTGAAATATATGCTGGATTAGCCACATTGAGGTATGTTACTGAGGGTAAATTAACTTTTTGGAAAAAGAATTTTACACCCCAATGGAAATTTTTAATCCATCATATTTTACACTGCTTAAGCCCTAAGACCTGGTTGGATGGGACAATTTGGTATACATGTTGCTACTGCATTAATCTGTCTATCTAGTAATAGGGTTTATAATTTTTCTAAAATGATTTTTGATGGAATGGTCTATAACTTGGAGAGTAATACAAAATTTTTAATGTATCCAAGATTTTTACAAATTATTTTGGACATTAATATTGAACATAAAGGAAAGTATTTAGCCCCAACTTTGACCAAAAAGCTTTTTGCAAACATGAAAAGGGGTTATGCAGGGGATATTGTACCATTGCTGTTTCTGTGCCTTCGTATTTTGGCAGTGCATGCTATAGATCAAGGTTGAGGATCAGCACATACCAGCTAACCCACCCACACATGTTGATCACTAACCATCTACCATCCACATCCCTACCACACAATTAACACCACCTCAATCACCACCTAATCACCACCTCATTCACCACATCAATCACCACCTCATTCACCACATCAATCACCACCTCATTTACTACATCAATCGCCACCTCATTCACCATTTCAATCACCACCTTTCTTACCACCTCATTCCTCGCCACCTAGGTTCAAAATGAGCACCTCTCCGAAACGTAACCACATCATGAGTGCTGAAGGCCAGTATACAACTCAAAGAATTGATGGTACTTGTACCTAGCTTGGTGACCAGGGTTACTAGTTTGGAGAAAGAGTTGAAGGACACCAAACCAACCTAGGAATGATGTCCAAAAATTTTGGTGAAAGAAGGTGAAATCTCTGGAAAGCAATTTGGAAGAGGAAATCCAAGAAATAAAATAGTGTCTGCATCAGAGGTGAAGAACTTAGAGATGAACAGGAAGAATAATACAGGATATTGATGATTATCCTCTAGTATCTTTGGTTAGAGAATCCATGAAAGAGAAGTCAACAGATTTTGTTACTCCTACAAAAGCTTCAGGGGAGGCTCAAGAAGAAGAAGAAATCAGTCCTACAATCTTGGAGGCAGCTAAAACTTTATCAAAAGTTGCTTCTCAAAGTGTTAGCAAAGCAAAGTCGACTGATAAGGGCAAGAAATACAAGAGGAGAGCAAGGTCTATGGCTAAAAAGATTAATACTGAATTGGATGCTGAGGATGAGATTAATACTGGCAGAGTTAAGATTAATTCTGGTATTGAAGATGTTAATACTGGTAGTTTTAAAGTTGATACTAGTAGAACATCAATTAGTACTTATAGTATAATTCATTCTCCTAAAAAGGGTCAAAGAGAAAGAAAAGCTCAGATGGTTGAAGAGGATATCCAGGCTACTCATAAGACTAAAGAACAAATAAGACAAGAAGAAGTCGGATTGGAAGAGGCTATAAGATTTCAAGCTCAAATGGATGAAGAAGTTGCAAAACATATTCATATAGATAAGATGTTAGCCAAAAGAGTGCAGGAAGAACAAGAATTGTCAGAACAACAACTAAAAAGAAAAGCTAAAGTTCAAAAAGCTGCACAATTTTATACTGAAGAAGATTGGGATACCATTAGGGAAAAATTGGAAGCTAATACAGAGGTAGTCAAGAGTCTTCAGGGAGAAAGTATAAGCAATGATGATTTTGCAAAAAGAATGGTGGAAATGATAAATGAGAAGAAGAAATTCTATGCTAAACAAAAAGCTAAAGCAAAAAGAAGTAAGTGCCAATGACACAAGCACAACTAAGAGAAATACATGATACCTTCATCAAGAATCCAGAGTTCATGGAAATTGAGTCTCAATTGATGAACTTTTCTTTTGAAGAGTGAAAACTGAATTTTGAAAAGCTGATTAAAGAGTATTGCAAAGTTTTGTGCCATCGGAAACTGAAGAAAGTGAAAAGACATGGAATTACATCTATAACCAAGAAACTTCAAAGAAAACAGAAAGATTGACATTGAAGGATGCTTCAATCATAAGGGAAAAGGATGAAGTTGTGAAGGAAGAAGAAGCCTGAAGTGCCGTTAGAGAAAATAGGAATGAGAAGGAAGCCATAGAGTGCAAAGAAAGGGAATAAATATTGACAAGACTGCACAAGATGAGTTCAACAAGGAAAGAGAAGCATATGTGAAAGATAAAGTCAAATATACTTCATCAGAATCAAAGATTGGAGTAGATGCTATTCAACTACTAACTACGAAAATCCTCTTACTATTGTTAATTGGAAGATCATTTCTCAATCAAGTCAAAAGGCTGCTTATCAGATCATAAGAAAAGATGGTTCTGATAAAACTTATATGAGTTTTGGAGCTATACTTAAAGATTTTTCAAGAGATGAGCTTGTAGAGTTGTACAGATTGGTAATAAAGAAGTATGGGGCAAATAGACCAGAAGAGATGTATGACAGAGTACTTTAGGGTGATCTCAAGACCATGTTGATCCTACCTCTTTAGTGATAATGCAATTTGGAGTTTGCACTTTCACCATAAATAAATAATTGGAAGTACTTCCTAACTTTGCTGTACACTGCTAACATTGATGCCATCTATTATAATAAATGTTATCAGATAGAAAATATCCTATGTCAAAGATGCTGCCAAGTGATGCTGAAAGAGAAGCTTCTGGATGGACAATGGATGAAGTTTGTTTCACTTGAAGATGAATGAGAAGCCAAGGCTGGGATAAGAAAAAGGTGATGAGTCTCTCAGTAGAAGTTAGCATGCTTTTTGTGAAACTATGACCAATAATGGAAGTGAGAAGGGTTTGGGTGTTGGCTAAACACCACACAACAAATGGTCATCAGTTCACCATGCTTAATAGGCATACGAACTGGCTAGTCAAAAGCAAACAACTTTGGTAAAGACTTCTCAAATCCGTTAATGGTTGACAGTTTACCAAAAACTATAAGGTTATCAATGCACCTTGTTATTGCAATGAAGCATTGACTAGTCCATAGCAAACGTCTCATGGTAAAGACATATCAAATATCCGTTTGATGCTAGGTTAGTTTCCAAAAACTATAAAGCCAACTTAGTTGGATGTTGCTGTGTAGCTGTGATGAGGAGAAGACAAAGACTAAAAGACAAAATAAGCTAAGGACTTAAAGAAATGCTTGGATAGAAATTCTCAAAAGCCCAAAATGAAGACAACTGAAGAAACTTGAAGTTCACAAGTGAAGTTCAAGTTTAGGGGAGGATTGTTAGGAATTTTGTATAACAGACTTAATTCTGTTAGTGTATTATAGTTAGTTCTGCTAGTTACATAGTTAGTACTGGTAGAAGGATTATCATAGTTAGTACTGGTAGTGTTAAATAGTTAATACTACTTATGTAATAGTTAAGTCTGCTTATGCAGAAGTTAGTTAGAGTTAAAGATATGCATGAGGTATCTTAGGAAAGGATATGCATTATCTTTATACGCGTTTTGTAAAGCCCATTAGGGTTTTCTTATTCTATAAAAGGAACCCTAGGCATAGTTAGTTGATATAGTTCTACACAGATCATAGAGATCAAATAGTAATCATAGCTTGTAATCTGTAACCTAGGCAGATTCTAGGTTTAATATAAAAGTTCTTTTGTGATATTCAATATTATTCTTCTTAGCATTACTGATTAGATTCCGCATAATCAATAGTGTTTACTCAGTGTTTCATTATTGTTACTTTAGAATTATCTAAAGGAGCAAACTCTTTGCAAGCTGAAGGTTAGGATCTATTCAGTAAAATGATCCAACAAGATATTGATAAGGATTGTTTAGCCCATCTAGGATTGTTTTACAGATAATATTGATTGCACAGTGGAATAATAAGAAAGTAATATTATCAAGCAAGGTTTTTTCATTCATACGTTTTCCCTATTACCCCAACTATTATTTGGGGCAGCACCAACTAACTATGGTGTACTATTCGACTCTCATCAGTCGACTTGCTATCTAACTATCTAGACTCTCATTGGGAGAGCTCTAGTTTTCTATGGATGGATATGTAAAACATATGTCTATGATCTATTTATATAGGGAGAGATCATGACTTACAAAGGGAGTAAATCAATAGATAAGGAAACTATTTAAATTACATTAAACCACATTAATATGTTTCCTAATTATCCTGTAGAATATTTGACTAAATCTTCATATTTCTCCACCAGTTTGTAGAGTTTTATAATGACGACTTTGATCCTTTTGTTTCATTCTTTTATTCATTTTGTCTTATCAAATCAAGAATCCCAACATTGTTGCATTGAGACGAACTTGAATCATTTTGAGAAATTTAATCATGAACTCTGGAACTTCATCCTTTGATCGTAGAAATTTTACCCAAGTAAACCGAGAGTAATCGTCCACAATAACCAGTATGTATTTTCGCCCATTGATACTTTCAATCCTCATTGGCGCGCAAAGGTTCATATGAAACAGATAGAACTTTCCTTGAATCGAGTCTTCAGCTTTAGGTTTGTGAGAGTGTTTCTTGCTTTTACCTAGAGCACAGGCAAAACATAAGTGATCCTTCTGAAACTTTAATCTGGGCAGCCCTCGGACCAGTCCTTGTTTGGCCAGTGTAGCGATATACTCGAACTTCAAATGTGATTGTTAGGATCTGGTACTAGATAGATCTTCTAGCCTATGTGGTTGTATAATACTTATGTAATCACAAGTATATACGTGATTAGGCTAGAAAACCCCTAACTTTGAAATATCCCAATCCCATTTATCATTAATTATGTGTGTACCAGTTCCTGTCTTGGTCTATGACAATCTTGTTAGCGTAAAAACCGAATCCCTGTCCGTTCCTCCATTCTTATTGTTTGGCCATGTAAATTTCAACTAGATTCCGTATTTTTGGAAAACATCCCACATATATTTTACCTCCCTCGCCAAGGGGAAGTTGAAAAATAAGGAAGGAAGTAATGTTGTGTTGTTGATGAATTCAGTCGGGCATCGTTTCGAATCCACGGTTTTGTCCTCCTCCCTTAGCCCTCTTCTACAGGGTATTGTCTCTCCATCACACCATCGTTTTTATATGAGATGCAAATAACAGCCTTTAAATTACAAATGTTTCGAAAATACTGTCAAAGACGTACCCCAAATAAATATTTTGATTATAATATATCACCATTATCCCAAAAGCTAAGAAATATGACTCAAATTAAATTAGGTTTGACAGATATCATTTTTGTCACCTTATCTGTGCATCACTATGTACTAGCGATACGAAGCAAATATCATATTACTGATAATAGTTTTAAAGAATTGGTGTGTTTGACGCAAGCATGTTAGAAGCATTTAAGAGGCGGTGAATGATATGATGATGTGGTAGATTTAATGTTTGTTTTGCAACATTAAGTAACTTGTTTTTTTTTAGGAATGCTGATTTTTCAGATCGGTCTATAAAGTAGCATTTAGAGCGATGAGCACATTATTATACACAAGGTGCTGTTTGTTTTATTAAAGGCTCTGAATCTGAATCGGATTCTGCACATCTTATCTAAATATTCGGTAGAAAAGTCTAATCTGATTCCAACTTAATCTGATAAGGGAGTTGAAAAATCTGAAACTGAATCAAATAAAACATTTTGTTTTGTAAAAATGTCAAGCTTATTTAAACAATAAATTTTTACAATTAAAACGACAGCATTCGCACAAAAATAAATTTTTATTAGATATAAGTTTTTTATAATAATAATTATTTTTAAAGATTAAAAGTATTTTAAAAACGAAACTGCAATCTCATGTTTATTGACAAAATAAAATACATAGTTTGAATTGAACTTTTAAAAACAATTAACTTTCAACATAACAATGTAAGACTATCATATTTAAATCTAACAGAACAATCAAATTTTGGCATGACATATTCACAGTATCATGTATGTGGCATAAGATATTATCAAAAGGTTGCGACTTTAAGTCGTGTAAGTATTAACAAATGACGGTACCAACATAGAAAGTGATACACACATTGCAGTGTAGATTTCCTAAAATATAAGATATGCTCGAAATTTGACATTTCAACAAAAGATTTATAGCGTAGTTTTAAAAAATTATCATTGCCACATATTATTTTATACACTATTGTAACTAACAAAAACACATCAATAATTTATATAATATTTTTAATACAAAAGACAAAGGTGAAACAAAAAGAAAAAAAAAAACATCATAAATAGAAAAAAACCCCTCAATCCCCTTTTCAAACAAAGTAAAAAAAATAAAATATAAAAAAAAGTAAGAAAAAAATTAAGAATAAAAAAAAGACATTAAGAGGTGTTAAGACACCCCTCCACATCTAGTTCAATAAGAGGTTTTTGTCTCTTATTGCCCTCTGAATAACATGAAAAAAAACAAACATTTTTAATGACCCAAATAACTGACGAGGAATGAGTCAGATAAAATACGTTACAAGCAAATTCTAAAAACAAAAAAAAAACAAACACCACATAACAACTACTACTACCAAAACTATTGTTAAAAAAAACTATTGTTGGTGTCTCCACTGTTGCTTTTGTCAAAATCTTACGGTTCAACTCAATAAAATAACATATGACCAATTTGTAAGTTGTAATTGATGTAAACAAATAGAATCAAAAACACACGAATAGAGAGGAAAAGAAAAGAGCAGAAATCTTATTGAATAGATTGATCATACATAAGATACATGTTATAAAGTATAAAAGAAGCGCTAAACCCTAGCTTGTATCTAAAAATATAAGATAAATAGACATAGCCCATAAGCCCATACATAGCCCATAATAATATTTTATAATACTCCTCCTTGGATATTAATCGTTTATTATACGATATAGTCTGCCTCGTTAAAAACCTTATCAAGAGAAACCCAATAGAATAAAAATATATATGAATGAAAAGATTGCAATGCGCAAAATGCTCCTCTCATTATATGTATATATTTCAAGCCACGCATGGAAATCTTCTAAACGAGTTGGCACGAATACTTTTGTCGCAACAACTTATAAATAAAGTTCACCAACTGTTGATAGTTAAGAATAATTCCAACAAAAAAGACAAATATAGTTTAGCTTCCAACCCAATATTAAATGCATTGGTTGGAAAGTATACAATGTGTGTACAAATATTAAAATAGAAAATATATAAACTCTAATGACACATATTAAGTGCAAAATTGACATTAGAACCTTAATTTGTCACATAATTTATGGTATTTAAGGACCAATCTCTTTATAGAAATATGCAAAACAATTATAAGATAATATGCCGTTTCAGAATAATTTTAATTCATCATAAAGATTTATTTATTTGATCAAATAAGAGTTTTTGAGAACTTTAATTAAATTGCATTAAGAAGTTGAATTTGCTTTACAAATGCTTGATGCATTTTAGATCCTTCATGGAATATAAGAGCTTAATAAACCCATTCTAGGGAAATTAAATAGTTTCTATATAGCTTTAACTCATAAAATATCCATAAGATAATTTACATTAAACCTTCGAGACGATAAGTCTCTTAATAATCAACTTATGTTTTTGTGAATTTATTTATTTCAAGAATTGGAACTCCTCCGTAGGGCTACCATTGATAAGGATAGACCCTCTAGATGATCAAAGACAACTTTGAATCCAATTTCTCCATTTGTTGCCAAAACCGAATTTATTTAAGACGTCATCTAGGAAATCCCAACGAACCGAGTCATAAGCTTTCTCAAAATCAACTTTAAATATAAGAGCGTGTTTTTTATGATCCTCATCATGCATAATAGCAAGCAATATATTAATCGACGTCGTTTTGTTTCCGATTTCATATAATTCAAGACAAGATAGAATTTATTGAGATCTCATTAGCTATCTGAGGTTCTTTGGAACCTTAATGTCTAGTGTCTCTTTATGAGACTATCCAACATAGGGTTTTTTATACCTCGGACAACCATCTTGTTTTCATGCTCCATATTTTTCATCAAGGATTTTATTTGGAATCGATTTTTCTATCACGCTTGAGGCATGTCATAATAAAATAGTATCTTTGAGGGACAACTTATAATTAGAGCACGAGTAGCTGAAATTTCATTTTTGACCAATGTTTATGTATGGCTATTAGATTATCCATTGAATAATAAATTCATAAAATCTATTTCAAGGATCAATAGAATATGATAATTCATTCTGAATTTGCAGCTATTTCTCTCCCCCTAAAGGAATTATCCTTCTTCTATATCCCGTTTATATGTGCATTCAGGTGAAGTAATTTGCACAAAAAAACTGAAATGAGATATTTTTGGTTTATAACCAAAACCAAATATAAAAAGGAGGTTTTATAATAACATATTGGCATGATGCTAATTTTGTTGTTGTGTATATTATAATATATCCCCATACAACAACAAAAAGTTTCTCTCGATATCATTAAATTTTTTGAAGTAATTCATCGGATATTCATGATGAAATACTTACTCTTGAATGTTGGCTCATTTTGAGCTATTAATCATGCAAACTTGAGGTTGCGATTTGATGACCATTTAGACGATGCATCGATTTTAAACTCTAAATGGTTCATATAATGGATTTGTATGCCTACATATATCCATTTATTTTCTTTTCAAAAAATTGAGAAATAGAGTCCCCATTCTAGTTGATAGATTAATTATCAACTTCTATTGAGAGATAACAACATTAGATTGAAGAATCTTATTCTTTTATAGTTTTCACATCATTAGTGACTCGGGATGGTGTAACCAGTCATGCCAAAAATATTATAATTATTGCTCATAAACTTATGTTATGGCTATGATTAGCTTTTACTAATCTTTATATAATGCATGTCGAGGAAGATACAAAAGAATATAATGCATCCTTAATATTTAACTTCGTTCCTCATGATAATTTTTTTATTTCTTTTACGGAGCAAAATGTGTTGGCATAGATTCTTACATCTATGAATATAGTGTGTAATATCTTTGACACACTTGTACGTTGCATACATCACATTGCATTTTTGCATAAATAACATTTTTGTTTGCTCCTTTTATTTTGCCACTACTGGGGGTTTGTCAGTGTCATACTACCCCGACATTATCCTTTACCATGATAAATGATCTTTAAACATTTATCATTATATTATCACATTCACATGAGAGAATGAGGATCTTATATTGATCATTTTATATCATTCACTTGAGGGAATGAAGACATTTAGTTGATATACTCATCTTAGTCTTGCAACTTGAGGTGCCAACAGTTTCTTAAATTAACCATGACAATAATAAACTCACCACGTCCATAAGCACGAATCATCGTTATTGAGTCACATTAAGTTGAGTGAATGGAGCAAATTTAGTAAACGGGTTTATCGTGTTTGTTTAAATACACATTCATTGCTTTGTTAAGAAAAAAAATTATACCAAAGAATCGTTCTCGATATATGAGCATATTCGAGGCATTAACCATCTCTTCGCATATTCTCTTTTTATCATTAAGATGAAATACTCAGTATTGCGAAAATGTGCTCAATTTAATAAGAATTTCATTTCTTTTGTGTCAAATCTCTTTTACTTTTGACATAACAAATAAACGGATCTTTTACCGTTTAGATTATTATTCGGTTTTGATTCAGATCTAACACATAAAATGTGAGACCGAACCCACTTATGTTTTTTTTCATGCAATTGAGGATCAACAAATCATATTAAGCTTTAGGGATAATTACTTGCTATTTTTGTGGTAATCTACACTTTAGATTTTACCATAATTTAACGGATCTTTCATTGTTAAGTATTCCTTTTTGAGGCTCTCGCGAAGGAGAAGACGAGGGGAATATCACTATTGTGGCGTACTCTTGTAAAGAGGCTTTATTGTAAGTTTTGATTTGGTTCTTTTAAACCAAACAAAATTATAACTAGATGTTAGGGGGGGGAGGTGTGTTGTGATTCTCTTGAGGGAAAACATAATTCAACTTGAGGTTCACAAAGAAAAAATAATAATAACCATAACCTATGTAGGTGTCATTTTTATCGGATTCATGTTAAAACCAAATCACAAGAACTTGTTCTTTAAAAAAAGGTATAGACATAACTATGAGTTAATTAATTTTATTTATATTCATTGTAAAATGAATAAATATAATCATAACATGAGGTTATGATATCTTTTATTCTTTTGACGAGATCATAGTAGATCTTGAGGATCTTAAAACGAAGTAGAAGAAAATGTATAAACAATAACATTAATGTTATTTTATCTAGTTCTTGAGGAACCATAATAGAATTTGAGGTTCTATTTTTTTTCTCTAACATAACATAAGATTATGCTACGATTCATATGCCAACAAATATAGTACATGATGTAGTTAAATATGTCATTGATCAAGACTAATTATGTCAATGATCAATTTTTTTCATTGCAAAACATTGATAGTTATATGTAAAAGACTTCAATATGTGTGTACATATTAGTGACAAAAGTAAAAACAAATAATGTCTTCAAACATCTAAATACATCTTTAAGTGATGAAAACAAATAAGACAGAATGTAAATAACTTTGTCATGCGGAGATAGATTTCATATGCTTAAAGTTTTACCAATGGAAAATCAACATTAACTACCTTGTTACACAAGACTTATACATAACAAAATATAAAATGGATTTCAGTAAAACAAATATGTCAATATAGATTTAAAAACATGTAAAGATTTACAAGTAATTGTATTATTTGATTCTAGTCCTATACACAGTATCGCTAGGAAATCAAAATCAATACGTGTGCAAGAGATCAATAAGCATAGGAAATGAAAAGCAACTATTAGTAAAATATTTTGAATACGGAGAGAACTTCTTGACTAAATTCAATAAATCAGTAACCATATAAAAATCATGACCAGAGTAAACTTGTTTTATACAAATCTTTAAATATAAAATAAAGATTTTATCAAGCACATTAATTATAACACAATACCTTTACTCATAAAATGGTTTATGATTTCTTTTTAGTAGATCCAATCACTCATGAAGTCAATCGTGAATATATTGATTGATTTATTCATGTTCGTTAGTTTTTTTTCTTTCTTTTAAGACGAAGTATAACAGTACATGTTAAATTTTACATCAATAAAGCACTACCCAAATAACATATTACAATGATCGTGATTTAAATAAGACTTAGATTACAAATCCATTATACACATCATAATATGTTTTACTTGAAACATGTTTCAAACAAATAATGTAAACATTAAATTAATATATTAGAATTCATAAAAACTGAATCGTGTCATACACATATAATATAACATCTAATATTTTCAAGATGATGTATATAGCAACTAGTGTTCACAAGAATAAAAAAAAACTAAAAGAACACAAACGATATTGAAATAAATAAATAAATATAACATAAACAAATGTCATTAATAATTAAAAAAAATATCAACAATAGAACTTGAGGCTATAAAATAAATAACAATAACATGAGGTTATGTTATTTAATTCTCATTAAAAAATCATAATAAAACTTGAGGTTTTTTTTTATTCTTAACATAACATGAGGTTATGCTATTGATTCTACTAATTGAATCAAATTAGAACTTGAGGTTCTAATTATATATTTTTTCTTGAACACAACATTTGGTTGTGTTATTTTGAAGATTAAACTCAATTCTCTTTGTGTAATTACCATAAAACATTTATTGTTCTTATAAATTACAATAGAGATCATTATTAATAAAGTATGGTAAATAAAACGTAAAGTATCTGCTAAGATCAATACATGAATAACTACATAAATCAATTTATTGTTAGTTATATTTTAATAACAGAAACATGCCACGTATCATATGAATAAGAACAATACACCTTTCATATGAATTCTTTTGATAATATGAACATGCCACGTTTATCAATCTTTTGATATGTTAGTTTTATTAGAAGACTGGATGTCCACAATAAGAAGATAAATAAAAACGAGAAACAAAGTCGGATACTTTTTTTTTTACCTCTTTTGTTTAAAGCAATGATCATGCTGATAACGTATTGTAAACATAAAGAATAAGAACACAAGAATGAGATGAGGAGAAGAAGAGGAGAGAATTCTTGTTGATAGCAGAAGTTACATGTAGAATGTATATATAAGGCTAAACCCTAGCTTGTATCTAAAAATATAAGATGAATAGACATAGCTCATAAGCCTATACATAACTCATAATAACATTTTACAATAGTTATGATAGTTATGATCATATTACTTTTGTAGATGCTCTGGATATGTGACTGGCATAGTGGCTTGTAGGGGTGTTGTTCGGTTCGGTTATCGGGTTATTCGGTTAGTTCGGTTCGATTAGTTCGGTTAAAAGTTTTTTTTAAGTCAACCCGAAAACCGAACCGAACTATAATTCAACCGAACCGAACCGAAAACCGAATTTGAATTCGGTTCAGTTCTCGGGTTGACCCGAATAACCCGAATTTCACTATTTTTAGAAAAAAAATTAATAATTACATAGATTTTTAGTGAAAAAAATTACTACTAACATAAAAAGTGTTTTTTTTATATTATGATAATATTTTAATGGTATTTATATATAAAAATATATATATTTATATGAATTCGGTTTTCGGTTCGGAGTGCCAAACCCATATCCAACCCGAAAACCAAATTAGTAGTTCGGTTCGGTTCGGTTTTGACGAATTCGGTTTGTTTATTTTTGGTTCGGTTCGGTTTTGGCTCTCGGTTTTTTCTGTTTTTCTGCTCACCCCTAATTTCTTTGGATAAGTCTCGGACTAAAACATTTAAACTCTTAGTGGGAAATAAGACCCAATATCTAATGGGTTAAAACTTGAAGGGAAACATTTATGGACTATTAACGGGCCGTAAGGCCCAATATATAATAACCTATATTTTAAACATAATGGGCTTTGATTTGATAATTGGATTGACTAGTGGACTTAAATTATGTTGGACTTGTGAGATAGGTTTTAACAAATACTTTCGGACTAACATTGGGCTTTTGAGTCCAATAAGGAAAAACAAGGGAAATTAGACTCCTAAAACGAATTTCTAAATCTACTTACGAAAATTTAGCTACTGTAGGTTTAAGAATTGTCAAGATAGACATTTGAAATATAGTACGATAAAACCTGGCGAAAATATGAAGTTTTGGCATTTTGCCTGAAATTGATCTTTTGAAAGAAAATGTTTGAAATAAGGTTTGAAACCTTGGAAAATGTTTATAAACGAAAGGGTCATGCTGAAATTTTCGTAAATAGCTTACACTTAGGAAAAATCTTGGAAAACTCATTTTCCTATAATGCGACAAAAGGACGAAATCACGTTTTATTTAAATAAATAACCATTCGTTTAGCTTTATTTCATGACAGTTCTTGTTTGATTGAGTTATAGGATTAAGTTAGGTTCAAATTGTTACTTAGCTTAAGGTTTATGATAATTTTGACCAAGGACAGGAGATCTTACCTTTGCCCATATAGCTGTTTAATAGTTACTTTAGACTGGCACTCCTTTTCACTTAGTAGGATAAGCTTGGATAGTAATGCCATGATTTTAACTTCTAGTAGTATCTGACCATACCACGTAAGCTATGATCACAGTACTGAGTCCTGATTTGACTTCTAATTCCTTCATGATGAAGCTAACCTCCATTGAATTCTAAGTACAAGCGTTAGTCCTTTACAATAAGGAAAGATAACAATTGTAGACTCTAATATAATAGACTAAGTCGTTACACTGGACTAGCAATTTCGTTAGCGAAATTATTCACCTTGACCTACGAACATCCTCTGGATTATTGTGGTTAGCATATGATAAACCTTAAGTAAAGCCTAACCGATGATTAACTAGTTATTACCCCATAAGAAAGACAGTTTGATGATTGATTCCATGTTTTGGAAGGTCCAAACGAAACTCTCGTTGGGGAAGTTAAGCGACCTAGACGAGATAAGATTTTGAATTCAAACTTAGAGGGAACTCAAAGCGAGGGCACGAATCTACTTTGAAAGCAAGAACTACTGAACTACTAAAGACAACACACGGACGCAACAAGAACTAGGCCACCCTCGAACACTCGACCGGGATTTTCACACTTTGGACAACCAGGACATGCTGACAACCTAAAAACGTAAGATAATCAACAACGTCTCCTCGATGAAACATTCGTCACCACTATGAGATTTCCAAGTCAACAATTAGACTAAAACAATATCAGGAAAACCAGTAGGAACCAGATAATGTGCTAAACGCCTTTCTTCTTCCTACACTACACTACCTGATAACTCGAGCTGAATTTTGAGACGAAATTCTCTTAAGGGGGTGAGATTGTAATAACCGGTGATTTTTTCTAGGTCATAGTATTTAAAAATACCATGACTATACATCTACATACTATGATTTCATCAAATTTCTATGGCAAAGCTCATAAGTTGACTTTTGTTGACTTTTAATTTAATAAACAGTTACGTTTAACCGACTGTCAAATACTAAATTTCTATACCAATGAATCACTTTCAATTTAATTTTTTATATTCTAAATGTCTATGATCACATTTAATCACTTACAGAGAACTCTTCCCGCGTACAGCGAAAAACGTCACCAACGCGTTCTGGCACGTTCATAAATGGTCCATACTAAATCTAAAACAGTTTATCCACAAGGCTTATGGTGTGAATATTCTAAGTTTATGTTATTTTTGCATCCGTTAAAAATATAAGTAACTTTTGGGTCACATTTTAAAACTCGAACTATGATTGTTAGATAACCCAAAAAGCGACAAAACGCACCTAGGATCCCTCCTAGGATGCTTGACCGGTTAAGAGACCAAAGGAGACAACAAGACACTTTTCTAGGAAAGTTTTCTAGTGCATGAATCCTTATCGTGTCCCATTTGATTTCAAAATGCACACACTACACCAAAATACACACAAAGCTCTCATTTCTCTCTTCATTTTTCTCTTGGATGTTCGAACCAACACACACTCAATCCATACAATTTTTCCCATTTTTGTTCAAGAACATGAAGGTCTAAGTTCATCCGGGTTGATTCCATTGGTGTTTGTGTACATAAAAACAACATAAGGGTTGTTTATCTAGTCTTTAATCCTCTACAAAACCCTCTTTGTAAGTCATCAACTTCTAAATATTTTTATACTTTTGAATGCCTAATGATGCGTTAATGCTAGTTGTACAAAGAGTTTTGTAAATATCTAAACTTTAAAATTCGCGAAAACTAATATAGGGGCGTTTGGTTCGAAGTAGAAAAGAAAGGAACACAAGGAAAATGACATTTAAATATTTTGATTGTGGTGGTAAAATAACATTTAAAGTCTAAGAGCTTATTTCCATTTTCGGGCTTATAAATAAGCCATTTGTGGTTTATTTGACTTTTTGGGCTCTTGGGGTCACAGCCCAAATAAGAAAACAAAAACGGTTTCGTTGTTTTGGCTTATCCTATGTTCAGCTTATTTCAAGTACTTATTTTGTGGCTTATTTTCATACTTATTTGACGTTCGAGCTTTTGAGCTTATTTTCTAGCTTATTTTGTGATTTTTGGGCCACATGGACTCTCGGCCAAATAAGCTAAGATAAGCTATGGCTTATCTTAAGCTTATTCGGTATCGGATTAATTCCTAGCTTAATATCTTAGTTTACTTCATGCGCCTAAGTGCTTATTTATCCATCCTATAGCTTATTCGGACTTATTTTAGCTTGTTATTGGGCTTATATACTCACGGCCCAATAAGCCGAAATAAGTCGTAGCTTATTTTGTAGCTTATTGGACCCGGCTTGTATTTTTGACTTATATCCTAACTTATATTTTATAACCAAGTGCTCATTTGCTTAATCGTTGACTTATTGGACTCATTATCAGGCTTATTCTATTTTTTTGAAATGTCTATTGGGCTTAGGCGTAATAACCGCCTCGACAAGGCTAAATAATACTTTGGCTTATTTTCGACTTATTTGTCTAGTTTAATTTAACAAACAAAAGAGCTTATTATATTATCTTAATTCTTATTGAATTACTTTTGGGCTTATTGGGCCAAAAAGCCTAATAAGGTATAAAAACTTTTATTAACATAGAATTGGGCTAACTATAAAACTCACATTGGACCTCAAAGCCCGATGGTTTTGGTTTATGGATTGAGAAGCCAAGTAAATTATTTTCGGTTATATTCCTATTACTTAATCGACTTAATGGAAAAGTCAATATTTAATCGTTACGACTTATGTAGTTTTCCAAATATTAATACAAAGACTAAATCTATATTTGAGTTTTTTGACATGCTTCGCTTCCGGCATATTATGGTGGGGTACTGAAATTTATTTGAAATGTATATGATTTCTTTGGATAAATATCAGACTAAAACATTTAAACTCTTAGTGGGCCATAAGGCCCAATATCTAATGGGTTAAAATTTGAAGGGAAACATTTATGGATTATTAACTGGCCGTAAGGTCCAATAGCTAATAAACTACATTTTAAACATAATGGGCTTTGATTTGATAATTGGATTGACTAGTGGACTTAAATTGTGTTGGACCTGTGAGATAGGACTTAACAAATATTTTCGGGCTAACATTGGGCTTTTGAGCCCAATAAGGAAAAACAAGGGAAATTAGACTCCTAAAACGAATTTCTAAATCTACTTACGAAAATTTAGCTACTATAGGTTTAAACATTGTCAAGATAGACATTTGAAGTATAGTACGATAAAAGTTGGCGAAAATATGAAGTTCTGGCATTTTGCCGGAAATTGATCTTTTGAAGGAAAATGTTTGAAACCTTAGGAAAATGTTTATAAACGAACCGGTCATGCCAAAATTTTCGTAAATAGCTTACACTTAGGAAAAATCTTGGAAAACTCATTTTCTTATAACGCGACAAAAGGACGAAATCACGTTTTATTTAAATAATAATCCATTATTAAATTATAAATTATTTTAATTCTTTGTTCTATGATTCTTAATTATCTGAATTCTAAATTCTTTAATTCCTAAAGTCTCATTTCTATCGAATTGTTCCTATTTTTATAATTCTAAATTCTTAAACT
>BQNB010068181.1:0-33931 GCA_026074375.1 Tanacetum coccineum
ATGCAATGCATAACCCTCCTTAGCCACTCAGAATCTCTCAAAAGATTTATGTTTCATTTCTCACGGAGACTAAACACATATTCTATTGACTTTCTCACTTTGAGTTAGTTGATATTGAAAAGGTGGCAGTCAGCTCCAGCCTCTGATCACTAAAAACCAAAACGCACTATCGAGTCTAGAGCCAAGAGATCATCAATTAATCTCGTTAGGACACATTGCTAATTCTCTTGTCTTTCACACACTGTGGAAACAAGTCTATCGTAAGAGTCCTACGCATTATCCATGTGATATTGCCAGAACATCCGAGTGAAATAAAGGTTTTTCACAATGAAGATGGAAATCCTTCTAGAGCCAACATCAAACAAGCTCTTGGTAGGTGACTTGTGCGATTCTACAAGAATCAAACTTGTGTCTACTGGAAAGAAACAATGGTGTGATTCTACGTGAATCAAACTTGTTCCAGTATAAGAATTGATGGTTATTGATCATTTGACAAACAATCAAAACTCTCAAAGTGTTACAAAATATTTTCATAAGAAACACTTAGACTGATTTTTCAAATCAATTTTCTCTTTATTGCTAACTGTTTCATTACAGGATAATTTAAAGATGGAGATGGAGATGGAGATACCCAGTACCAGAAATGTCAAGTGAATAACCGAATGCTCAGACACGACCTACACTTGTTATGAAGTTATGAAAGATCTCATAAAGGTGTCAAAGCTTCCGCAAACTCTGATATCGTTTATTTCTTCACAAGTGCACAAGATGGCGATCCATTACAAGATGATGTAAGATTATGTTTGGCTGATGATCTCAAGAAAGCTCAAGATCACAATCAAAGACAAGTCAATGATGAATCAAAAGATCACTACCCCAAATGTACAAGATATCAAATGAAGAATCAAATGTCTACGAGCTAAAGACTGAAGTGATTAAGTTTAGTATTTTCAGGGGTGACCTCCCTTAGGGGGAGATTGTTAGATATTAGAAAAAGACTCGGTCACCCCGTGTATTTTACTGTTTATTATAACTCGTAGTTTAATAGTTAATCGTATGATTTTCGGTTTTTAACCGGGTACTAATACCTTGTATTTTGTAAGAACTATAAATACCTCTTCCAACTTTGGAAGAGGTAGCTAGTCATTATTCATTTTCCATTTTACACATATAGTTTCTCTCTCTAGAAAAACCTCTCCATGTGTTTCTCTCTCTAGAAACTAGCTAAATCCAAGAATCATCTCCGGGCTATGAAATATGATATCCTACATGGAACCTAGGTACTAGAGAGGATCCAATCTTCATGCGTCGAACATAAGCCTTTATTTCTTTTGAACTATTATAACTCATATAGAACTTTTTTTAAGATTACAACTAAGGCTTAGAACAGGACTTTCTTCATTCAACTTTTAGATATTTCAGCAACATAGCATTAAAAGGAGCGCTTGCGAGAATAAGAACTTTGCGAGATACATTTCATGCGATAGGCTTCGGTCTAGTAAAAGATGATTAAGCAGAAGTTCTAGAGCTTCTAAATTACCGGCTCTCTCAAATATAATTTTCAACCAATACCAATGTTCCAGAAAAGGTGACAAAGACCATACGTATACATCCGTAACGACGGAATAGACATATATGACTGCAATCAAACCTTAACTCAAACAAGCTAAAGGCATCAATTATCTTAGGTACCAAAGGTGGATACCCGAATATTTTTAAGGCTTAGATTTCTCACAATTTAGTGGACTAAGGTGTGCTAGCTATAATGTCAATCCGGTTGGACTTGCCTTACTAAGAGCATTTTTAATTTCAAAACATATAATAAAATATTAGTTAGAAAATTTTTAATAGGGCAAACATAGAGGGGTATGATTAATTTTTCCTATTTGGCTCCCTTCCACACTTAAGTTGAACATTGCCCACAATGTGATAACTAATAATAGAGATAAAATAGGGAAAATTAAAGGAAAACGTTACTTCTCGGGGCATAGAGAAATGCATAGCTGTAAGCTAATCTTGAGCATATGTCGTAATTTTCCACATCTTTTAAGCTAGAGTACTTGCTTAAGAGTAAACAAAAGCACACAAAGAGAAAATGTTTTTGTTGATTTTTTTTTAAAAATAGATAAAAGATATTAGTAGAAGAATGGAGGAGGAACTCCTCCACACTTAAGTGAAAGCACAGGTTGCCTCCCGAGAAGCGCTTAATTTTTAAAAGAGTCATTAGCTAGACTCGTATTTCGGGGGTCATTTGTTTGGGAAAAAGGGAGTACTGCTTCCCTTGGGTCATTATCTTCTTCGTGATATAGTTTGAGTCGGTGGCCATTGACTATGAACGTCTTTCCATATTTTCCATAAAGTTCAACATATCCGGATGGATATTGATGTTTCACTACATAAGGTCCCAAGCATCGAGATCTAAGTTTCGGTTGTTTAAATTAATACTTTGAGTAAAAAAGTAGGACTTTATTTCATTGCTTGAATTCCTTTCTCATTCGTAATTTTCTATCATGCCAGACTTTGGTTCTTTCCTTGTATAGACGAGAGTTTTCATATGCTTGGTATCTAAATTCGTTTAACTAGTGTAATTGGAACATTCTTTTCTCACCAGCAGCGATTAAATCTGGGTTGCAATTCTTCAGTGACCAGTATGTACGATGTTCAATTGGTAAATGGCAGTTCTTTCCATATATTAGTTTGTATGGTGTGGTACCGGTAGGTGTTTTGTAGGCAGTGCGAAAAGCCCACAAATCATCATCAAGTTTTTTTGACCAAATAGCAGGATTGTCTTTAACAGTTTTTTCAAGAATTCTTTTAAGAGCCCTGTTTGTGTTTTCAACTTGACCACTGGTTTGAGGGTGATAAGATGTAGAGAAACGGTGATTAACTCCATATCCTTTCATGGTTTTTTCCATTATTTTGTTACAAAAGTGGGTACCTCAGTCGCTGATTAGAGCTTTGGGCATTCCGAAACGACAAAATAGCTTCTTCAAAAAGGTGATTACTACTCGGGCGTCATTGGTTGGTAAATCTTGAGCTTCGGCCCATTTAGAAACGTAATCTACACCGACTAGAATGTATTCAAACTTATATGATTTCGAGAACGGTCCCATAAAGTCGATACCCCATATGTCGAAAATTTCACATACTTGAATGTTGTTCAAGGGCATCTCATCGCATTTTGATATATTTCTGGTCTTTTGGCATGCTTCACATAAGCGGACTAGAGTATGAGCTTCTTTGATGATTGTTGGCCAGTAAAATCCTGAATCAAGGACCTTTTTAGCAGTTATGTTTGGTCCATAATGTCCACCTGTTGGTCTGTGGTGACATTTATCTAAAATGGTTCGGGTTTCTTGTCCAAATATACAACGTCTGATCATACCATCGGAACATACTTTGAAAAGGTAAGGTTCCTCCCAAAAGTAGTGTTTGAGGTCAGAGAAAAATTTATTCTTTTGTTGATATGTCATCCTTTTTGGTATAATATTACCGACTATGTAGTTTGCAAAGTCTACGAACCACGGTTCGTCTTTGGTGTTGATTTCCATAAGAGTTTCTCCGGGAAAGTTATCATCGACTTCACCATCGTCGCTTGTCTCATTGTTTTCAAGTCGGGATAAGTGATCGACTGCAACATTTTTGGTATCTTTTTTATCTTTGATTTCTATGTCGAATTCTTGTAGAAGTAAGATCCATCGAATAAGGCGTGGTTTAGCATCTTACTTTTTGAATAAGTGCCTTAGAGGTGAATGATCGGTATGAACAATAGTTTTTGCGAGAATAAGATAGGATCTGAATTTGTCAAATGCAAAAACTACAGCCATAAGTTCTTTTTCGGTTACGGTGTATTTTTGTTGAGCGGAATTAAGGGTTTTGCTTGCGAAGTAGATCGGGTGAAAGTTTTTACCATCTTTTTGACCTAAGACGGCTCCTACAGCGAAATCACTTGCATCACACATAAGTTCAAATGGAAGATTCCAGTTCAGGCTTACGATCACAAGAGCACGTGTGAGTTTCTCTTTCAATGATTCAAAAGCTTTTTGACATTCATCGTCGAATTCAAATGGAGTATCTTTTTCGAGCAGTTTAGTTATAGGTCGAGCAATTTTTGAGAAGTCTTTAATGAAACGTCGGTAAAAATTGGCATGTTCGAGAAAGCTTCTAACACCTTTGATATTAGTAGGAGGTGGAAGTTTTGAGATCACATTGATTTTTGCTTTGTCGACTTCAATTCCTGCATTAGACACCTTGTGTCCGAGCATAATTCCTTCTTTGACCATGAAATGACATTTTTCCCAGTTTAGGACGAGATGAGCGTATTTACAACGTTGGAGCATTTTATCAAGGTTGTTTAGGCATGTGTCGAAAGAGTTTCCAAAGACAAAGAAATCGTCCATGAATACTTCGAATAATTTTTCGATCATATCGTGAAAGATTGCCAACATACACCTTTGAAATGTAGCAGGAGCATTACATAGCCCGAAAGGCATTCACCTATAAGCGTATGTTCCAAAAGGACACGTGAATGTTGTTTTTTCTTGATCATTAGGATCGATAGGAATTTGAAAATACCCAGAAAAACCATCGAGGAAACATAAATATTTATTTCCTGCGAGTCTTTCTAGCATTTGATCCATAAATAGTAAAGGAAAATGATCTTTTGCGGCTGCTTCATTGAGTTTACGATAATCGATGCATACTCGCCAGCCTGTAATGGTTCTGGTTAAAACAAGTTCATCATTTTCATTGGTGACAACTGTAATACCATCTTTCTTTGGTACACAGTGGATAGGACTAACCCAAGGACTATCGGCAATTTGATAAATTATACCGGTATCCAAGAGTTTCACGATTTCTTTTTTGACAACTTCATGCATGTTTGGATTTAACCTTCTTTGTTTTTGGACAACGGGTTTCTTATCATCCAGAAGTTGTATCTTGTGTTTGCAAAATGATAGGCAAATACCAGTAATATCTATTGTTTTCCAAGCAAAGGCTTGCTTGTGCTTTTTAAGGACATATATGAGTTTGTTTTTCTTTTCTTTGGATAGCTGAGATGATATGATAATAGGAAGAAAAGAGGGTTCTTCTAGGAATACATATTCCAGATTATCAGGAAGGGGTTTAAGTTCGAGATCCGTAGGAGGTTCTTCGAGAGATGTTTTGATCTTATAATTAGTATTGATGGTGATTTTTTTTGAATGGCGGATCTTCGGTATTGGATTCAGAGTCAGAGTTTTCATCGGCAGTCATTGCCATAAATTCATCAAATTCAGCAAAGATTTCTTCTTTGAGAAGGGTTCCTTCAATGGAATGAAGAATTTTACTACCTTCGTCTAGAAGGGCGTCGAAATCTTCTTCTATGATTTCATCGATGACATCGATACTAAAACAACTATCATCGTTTGAATAGGAGTGTTTCATTGCAGAATCGATATTGAAAATTATTCGTTCAGTTCCAACTCCAAGGTTGAGTTGTTTCTGTTTAACTTGAATTACTTCATCAGCAGTGTGAAGAAAGGGTCATCCCAAAATGAGTGGAACTTTACTATCTTCTTCCATTTCGAGAATAACGAAATCAGCAGGAAAGATGAATTTACCAACTTCAACGAGCATATTCTTAGCTATTCCAACAGGGTATTAGAATGATCTGTCGGCTAATCTTACACTAATTTTAGTAGGTTTAAGTTTTTCGAGAGATAATTTGGCATATAGTAAATATGTCATAAGGTTAATGCTAGCACCAAGGTCGGCTAAGGCATTGCAGGAGAAAGTTGTGTTGAAATTACATGGAATAAGAAAACTTTCGGGGTCTCCGAGTTTAGGTGGAACTTTGTTTTGGATCATCGTTGAACTTTCGTCGCTTAAGAAAGCGGTAGAAATTTGTTCGATTTTATGTTTGTTGCTTATGAGTTCCTTGAGAAATTTTCCATAATTAGGCATTCCGGCCAAGACATCGATAAGAGGTACAGTGATTCGAACTGTGCGAATTACGTCGAGAAATTTTCCGTATTGAGCTTCCATTTTTTCTTTCCTTAGACGTTGAGGATACGGGATTTTTGGTTTGTATGGTTTGGGTAATGTAGTTTCCTTGACTGGTTTTGGATTTTGAATTTTCGGTTGTGGTGTAGGTTCTTCGTCTTCTTCATCATTATCGTCGAAATTGATAGGGTTTTCAGAATTATTTTGTTGATCATTTGGGTTCACTGGTGGGTTATAGGATTTACCATTTCTTGTGAATACGGCATTCACATGCTCATTGCGAGTTTATGGTGGTTGGTAGGCTTCAGAATTATGTCCTTTTGGGTTTGGTTGAGTGTTACTAGGAAGAGATCCATAAGGTCGACTAGATTGCTTATCAGCAAGTCTGTCGAACTTGGTTTCAAGATTTTGAATTGAAGCTTGATGATTTTTGGCTACGGTTTCAAGTTGAGTTTTAAGATCCATGAACGTTTCTTTGACGAAAGCGTTGGTCGATTGCTGAGATTTCATGAAATTGTTGAATTGTTTTTGAAGATCGTATGGTTTATCATCAGTATTGGATCGGTAGTTGTCTCGATTGTAACTACTTCGTTCGTTTGAACGCCAATTATCGCGATTCGAGTCTCGGTCGCGATAATCATTGTAAAAACGAGTCTTACAAAAAGTTTGCATGAATTTAGCTTCCTCCTCACAGGACATAGGTATATCATCTTCATCAAGATCGGGTTTTGTTTTTTAGCATGGGCTTGGAGTTCTTTATACTGAGCATCCATTTTCAGGGCCATGGCATCCATTCGAGCCATAATTCTGTCAGTATTGGAATTACTGCTGCCTTCATCGACGAAAGCAACAGTTTTCTTAAGAGATGATTTAGTTTTTTGATTTTTAGCCCAGTCGAGCTTTAGTAAGACCTTGTCTTCCAAAAGCTGATAAGCCTGATTCGGTGTTTTATAGAGGAAAATACCACCAGCTGCGACATTTAGAACTTCTTGAGTTATTTTGCTTAGACCATGATAGAAGATTTTGATAATGTTGCCTTTTGACAGATTGTGACCATGACAGTTTTGGAGCATTTCCTTCATACGAAGCCAAGCATCGGTTAGAGATTCGTTCTCGTGTTGAGAGAAAGCTCGGATTTCTCTGAGGAGTCAGTCGAAACACCCATAATAGTCTACAACTTGTTATGTAGAGAAATTCTTAGCCATGGTAGAATCTGAGAAGGCCAGAGTTAAGGATTATACAAAGCTAGTGGTGACTGATGAGATGGTTGACTATGTATTGGAGAAATATAGGAATAAATTGAAATCTGAGGATGAAATAGCTTATGTCATACTAGAAGACTTGTGGCTGAAATATGAGAAAGGTTAGTGTATTATATGCAGACTGCATGTATAGGTTGTTTAATAAGTCAATTAGGATTTAACCTGTCTTGACTTATTGTCTTGTAGATGATAAGGGAAAGGGAAAGCTTGTAGTGCTTTGTTTAATTGCTTTGTTTGCTCCTAATGCTCCTAATGCTCCACCACCTTCAACTACAAGAAAGAGGAAGCCCACTTAATAGACATTATTGTCTTTATCTGTTGTATGTTGATGGTCAGAAATAATTTAATATTGTATTTTGGGTTGTTGACATTAGTATCCTTATTTTGATGTTTAAAAACATTTAGCTTATGGTCAGATGCAAATGCTATTGGTTTGTAATTTTTTGTGATTCGATTTGCAATCTTGTGTTTGGATTAGCATTTGTAGTGTGATGTGTTTCAAAAGCTTTAAATTTATAAGACTGAAAATACCGGACAATTATATGGAAACACACGGGTAAAAGTATAACCCACGTATGCAGTATAATCTTTTTAGGTAAGATCAGGTCGTCCACAAGGATTAGAGTAGTGTTCGAATAATCAGAAAGAAAATAGACTTTAACAATTTTTGAAAATAACTTTAGTTTTATCAATGATAATAAAGATGACTATTCGGATGTTGAGGAATAATTATAGTGTTGGAAATGATTTGGACTCGAAGATGGACTTTAATTTTTAAAACATGATTTCTTGTCCAGAAAACGTTTTACGGAATGTAACTTGATTAACTTAAGACTTATATTTAGTTAACTAGACCAAATGTGTCACTCAAATAATCCAGTTATTATTATATCAAAACTTATTTTGTTTATCAATTTACGAAAGTGGATTTCTCAGCACAGACGTTAAAGACCATAGACAAATCTTTAAAAACCACATAGAATACATAACGGGTTTCGACCTATACGATATGAATTATATATATAAGTTGTTAAGCAAATTGATAAGATAAAGATTTAAAGGTTTGCAAACATAAGCTTTAAGATTTAAAACGAATCAGATCAGTACCAAACACTTATTCATTATCGTAACTTCACCGAGGTGTCCTGAGAGTTTATCCCCTCTCATGGCTAAGGAGTTCATAACAAAAGTACACTTTACATAAACTTCCATTATTTCAATAACTAGGTAAGAAAACTTCTTTGTTCTTGATCATTAGATCCTTTTCTTCAAAGGAAAAGGTGTTTCTTGGTGTTTTGGTGAAAGGAGGGAAAGTATGTGTGTGTAAAATGGGATAGAATGTGAGGAATGATTGTGAGGAGGGATGCCTTGAGGATGAAAATTCATCCTTAATTTATAGGCAAGATTAGGTGCAAAGTGGGGCGCACTTAGGAAAAAGTGCGGCGAACTTTGGGAGTTAATGCGATAGCATTTAATGACTTTTACTAGAAGTGCGGCGCACTTACAAATAAGTGCGGCGGTTGTGAGGAGTTAATGTAGGTGCATTTAATGGACTTTAATTATTCAAACTTTGGGAAAATGTATGGCGGTTTTAGGTTTCAGAGGAAAGTACGGCGCACAATGTAGCAAGTGCGGCGAACTTCTTGAACTTTGGCTAGAAATCTTTTCTTTTCTTGTAACATCTCCCAAAGTGTATAGATTCATGAGGCTGGGGTCTCTAGTGTCTTCAAGTGATCCTCTAAGCAATTCATAGCTTAATAAGTACAAAATTCACGAGAAATGATAAAATAAACATAAAATAACGCCATAGAAACATGTATAATTTAGGCGTTATCATAGTGTGACTTTATAAAGTCAAACAATAAATGTCAAATGCTCATGCCATTTAGCATTTGCAGTTTGACTTTATAATGTCAGTTGCACTAAGCAGTTTGACTGCATAATGAGGTGTTTGGGGTATTGCAGTTGCAACGTGCACATGCAAGATGGACAATGATTCATGACTCTTTTGAAATGCAAACTGCAAATGCCAAATGCTCATGCCATTTACCATTTGCAGTTTGACTTTATAAAGTCAGTTGCACTAAGCAGTTTGACTGCAAATGCTCATTTAGCATTTTGACTTTAGATAGTCAAACTGCAAATCCAAATTGGCATGACAATTTGACATTTGATTTGCATAGTTCAGTTTGACTGCATAAAGGGGTGTTTGGATTTGATTTGCAGTTCAAATGGCATAGTATTTTGCATTTGCAGTGTGACTTTATAAAGTAAAACTGCAAATGCAAGTGCTCATTTAGCAATTTGACTTTACATAGTCAAACTGCAAATCCAAATTGGCATGATTTGCAGTTCAAATGGCATAGCATTTTGCAATTGCTTAAGTACTTTATAAAGTCAAGCTGCAAATGCAAATAAAAATGCAAATGCTCATTCCAGTTCAAATGGCATAGTATTCAGACTACATTGTGTATGATTTGCAAACTCTTTTCCATTCATAACTCATTCAATTCAAAGGAAAAGAAACTACAAGATAATAGCACATAAAATGATCAAACATAAACTCATACAACTTAAATTGTTCCATGGAAACCCAATAGCTGTCTCTCATCTTCGGCATCCTCCTCTTCTTGTTGCCTACATTTCTCCAACCACTCCTCATGAGCCCTTGATTCCCTTGCTTCTTCTTCCAAGACAAGGTCTAATGCTTCTTCATCAAACTTGTATAGATCCTCTTGATCAATCACATTCCCACAAACATGCAACTCCAAATCAGCCATTTCTTCTTCTTCTACCAATTTCACTATTTCTTCTTCTTCCATCAACATTCCACTCCCACCTACACCACTGCCATTACCAGGTACAAAATCCTTATGGAAAACCTTAACCACGTTTTTCTTTGTAATGTTAAAATAATGCATTGATGGGTTGGGAGAAAATACTGAAACATTAGCAAGTATTATAGCACTTCCTACAGTAATTTCTTTTCCATAACCCCCTCATTAATTACTTTGTAATGTATTAAACTAGCTAATGTACGAGAGAGATCTTTGACAGTCACTTTCAGATCACCATGAGCATTCGGAGAACACGACTTGATTATTGCAACAACTTGCTTAAGTTTCCCATTCTTGAGAAAGGTCTTGATATCTCCTAAACACCCACTGACAATGCCACCATTAGCTTTCACATACTCAGTCGCGCCAACCCACGACCCACTGTTAAAATCCTCATCCTCTCCCACATCCTCAACAACTTGCTTCATATACTCTTGTGTCGACAAGACAGAGTCATCCGCACCTTCATGAATATTCGATTGTTTACGGATCTTGGCTAGTTGAACAATACTCGCAGGACCGGGTATTATCCTAACCGGCTTTTCCTCTACTTCCTCTACTTGAACAATACCATCAGTGTTTTGGGTTGAGGTGATTGTGATTGTCTCACGTACATGCCTGTTGCAGGGACGGAGAACAGGGGTTAGTGGGAGATCAGAATCATCAATATCTAGTAGGTCTTCCCACTGATAATTTGGTTCTGAACTCATTATGTTATGGCAACTGTTGATGTTTAAGAAGAAGGAAAAGTGTTGATGAACAAGAAGAAGGCAAAGAGATATCAGTGGTTTCTTTTGGCGGGAATATAACAACGTTACTTTTATTACAAATTTGGTCCTTAGTGTATTAGTCTATGTGAACTGACGATAATACCCCTGAGACTAAGAAAAGATAACGAAAAAACGGATGGAGTTACGGTCAAAGGACCGGTCAACTCAAAATGGACAACTACAGGGACGACTGGTGTAATTTCGGGACTTTTAGGACGAAAGTTGCAATTTCGAGACAACCACAAGGACGATTTATGTACTTAACTCTAGGAACATAGTACTTTGGATCAGGTTAAGTTCGACCATTATATGAGTTACAATGTTCGTTTTATATGTTATATCAGCTTGGCTTTCAAAAGTATAGATTTTCTATATTATAACAAGCTTATTAAGTAAGCTAGGAAAATTAAGTTAGTAGTAGGTATTAAAGTTTGTATTTCGTTTTGTACCTACAATAATAAATTTACTGATACATAGAAGTCATCGCCGCAACGCGAAGATCATATTTCAACTCGATACATCTCATTTGCAATAACATTTTTGTTTTAATATATATTTGTAAGATGATACAAGCATTTCCAATGATGAGTTTCAAAATAAATGATGACTTAAAAAAGGTTCAATCATAGAGAAGGGTTGATCATAACTTACTTGAGCAATAGGTACCTATTGCATAACCTATTGAGTTTTTAGTTGTGCGAGAAAATATCCGCTAAAAAATTAAGTTCAATAGCTTATTTGCATCAGAGTTATATGTTGAAAAATGGGTTAATAATATCAAAATCTTATTGCATTGAAGATTCTCTAATGTTGATGTCAAAACTATTTTTACATAAGCATTTGATCGCAAATAAATTAAACTCTAAGCACCAGCTGTCACAAAACTATAATACCCAGCAATATTATATTACATATACATCGCATTTAGTAACACATGGTTTTGACAATTTCAAAAACCGTTAGTCAACTGCATTATCTAGTTATTATTGTTAAAAATGTTAGTCAGCTGCATTATTGAGTCATTATGTAGCAATGATAATAAATTATATATTTTCTTTCAAATATAAAAACAAGTATAAATAAGAAAGAAATTATGAATTTATAATATGGTATACAAAGTTTGTAATGCAGCATGTGGCATGTTTCTAATTTTTTATACCAAGTGGCACGTATCTGTTTTCGCTTTTGTTGTACTAGTTGTATACTTGGTGCATCTACGTGACTTTCACATAATTCTTATTTTAGTTATTTGTGTAAATAAATGGTATAGTATCTTATTTTTATAATACAATTGTTCGCAGTGACGAAGCCACGATTTAACATGTGGGTGGGCCATGTAATACTATATTTTAGTTTTAATTTTTGATTTCTTACGCATGGCTCCTGTGCAAGTAATTTCAATGTTAAAAAAGACCAAAGGTGTGAGAACATAAACTTTATACTCCCGCTGTCCTAAAATTATTGTTCCCCGACAAAAAACACACAATTTAAGAAAAATGCACTTATTACTGTTTTCTCTTTTTTACTTTTTAGTAGAATAACAGTTTTACCCTTACCTACTTAATTGACGTTTTCTTTAAAATTTGTAATAATAATTTCAAACAAGGGTAATATAGTAAACTTGATCAAACTTCTTTATCTATTCTTAGTACTGAAAAATTAAATTGGGACATAAAAAAACGTGAACTATTAATTTCGAACGGAGGAAGTAATAAATTGTACTCCGTAATATTTAAAAGGTAAAATACCTTTACATACATATGAAAGACAAAGTATGGATATTGAAAATATATTAAATCATAAATAATTTAAAATTTTAATAAATGAAAGATTATAGTTGTAACAATGTTTATATAAATTTGGATAGGCCAATTATCTTTTATTGAAACAATTCATTTCAATATCATAGGACTTAATAAGCTTTTGTGGAACTTGGGGTGGGCCTTGGCCAACCCAAGGTAACACATACCTCCGTCCCTGATTGTTCGAAAATATAAATTTATATCTTATAATTTATATTTTGGCATAGTTAAACATGCCCCGGTGCATATAAGATTTTTTGTATAACATTATGTAAAATCTTTTATACTTACATAGTTATAACACGTGTACACACCCGGATTTTTATATAAACTTTTCATTTCTACCAATATCGATTAATAATTTTTACAAATGTTTGTTGAACGAAAGATTTGACTTTGTTTAACTTGCACAGTGTTGATGTAGATATTGTTTAAATTTAACTATTAATATTATTCTTTAGGCATTAAGCGTGTTTAAGAGCACACAATTACTCTTAAAAATGGTCTTATGGATATTATTATTTAGACTTTAAAGATTAATTACGTGTGTCATTGTTATATGTATAATATCGTGTATATGTCTTTATCTTACAAAATTCCTTTTGATATTTATATTAGCGGTGATAACAATTCTGGTTGCATTTAATATTAAATATGTGTATGCGATAGTTAAACCTAAAAAAGTGAATAACTGATTGAACACGGATAGTAAAAAAAATTACTTTTCCGAATTCCTTACTTAATCTTATAATGGGGAATAAATGAGTCGTTCACATATATATATATATATCATCTCGTATATTCATTTACATATCACAGTATCTTATGCTTTCATTCGTAATTTTTATAATTTCTTGTATATACATTAATTTAATATATATATAATGATAATAATATTTATAAAAAAACTACATATATGTTGTTTTTTTATAAATAGTTTAGGTTTTTTTTTAATTTTATCAAGTTATCAATATGAAGAATTGATAAGTTTATTTAAATTCATATAACTTATTAAAAAGCCAACAACTAAAGATTTATTAATTATTTTTTTAACCTTTATTTAGGTCATATAATTTATAAAATCGACACATGTGATTTTATATACAATTATTTTGCTATGAAATTTATTTAAGTTTGACAAAATTAAAACCAATTTTAACTTTGATTAGCCAATTAGAATGTTCGATTCTAAAATTAAGCTCTTTTATTGATCAATTGAAGTATCTATTTTTCGATTATCTTCTTTTATCATAAAAGAGATTATTAGTACTAGTTGTAAATGAATGTATTAAGTTGGACATACAATTATATACATAAGATTTAAGTTCATTTGGATATCAAACCTAGCTTGGATATCGGGGGACTCATCCTCACCCTTCATCTCCATATCATCCGACGAAGGAGATTAAATCCCCAATTTACACTGCAGGGTTATTTTGGTCATTTCAGTCCACTATATAAATATTTTTTTCTTTAACAAACACTCATTCAACACACACACAAAGCGTGTTTTTTTCTCTCTCTACCAACAACATATCAACCACCAGGAACAAATTCATTAGATCTATACCTAACATCTAATCATCACGAGCATCAATATGAGTATCACGAACATCTAATCGATCGATCTTCGATCGATTATCTCCTTCTTCAATTGATTAACATCAGGTTAGATTTATCAGATCTGTTCTTATTTTAGCTTATTTGATGTGAATAAGCTTATTAATTTATCATCATCCGAATTTATAAGCTTATTATTCAGCTTATTTTGATCGAATATCTTAATTATTTGTTATTAGTGATAAGCTAATTTATTTAGGTCCTTTATGTGAATAAGTTTATGTATTATCATCATTTGAATTTATGTTGCTGAATTATAAGCTAGCTTATTAGCTTATTTTGATGAATTATAAGCTATCTTATTAGCTTATTTATGTTGCTAGTGTTAATAAGCTTTATTATTAGCTATTTTTATGTTCTGAATAAGCTCTATTAGATTAATTTGTTGATATAAGCTGAATTAAGGTGTATTTAGCTTATCAGTTAGCAATAAGCAGTTTTAAGTAGCTTTTGGTTAACGTGTTTGATATATCATATATGATATTGCTTTGTCATATGTGTATGGCATGTGATTATCATATATGATATTTCATTTTTCCAAAAACAGTTTATTTATTCTTTTATATTCATTTTATATTTTCAGAATTGAAGAACATGAATGCTTGTTCATTATATGGAAGTTTTGATCACAACAAGAGGAGGTGCCCTAAGAGGCTTGAAGATCAAGAACAAGTCGTGGTTCAACATTAAGTTGTTGTTCAAGAAGAGATTGTTGTTTACAAAAGTACTCTTTTATGTTTGATTGTTATACGAACAAGTGTTATAATTTTTTTTTTCATTTGATCTTTGTTGTTTTTGATCTTACATGAGTGTGATTCTATTATATATCATATGTGATATTCTAAGAAATCATATATGATTTTACATCAGTTTCTTTTACATTTGAATTATTATATGTGATATTTGTATTTTACAATTTGGTAACAAAGTATCGTATGTGATTTCTTTCATAAATCACATATGATTTAACATGATCATCACTGATTTATCAACTGTCATACTTGATGTTTAAACAATGATAACACGTGTTCTTGTTCTAATGCTATTTTTACGAGTGATTATGAATGTGTGCATAAAACTTAAACAAAATAGACATAATATTCAAAATCAAATCCGCAAGACATTGTACTAGTTTCAGATGGTTTACAAAATCGTCTATAGAAAATAAATGGATATCACATTTTTTTCGTGTGCGTCTTTGCAAACCCCATACTCCGTTCTTGGCAATCTCTCCGTTGTAGATTTCCATATGCATCATTAAGAAAACCCCACACTCTGTTGCATTGTCTTTTTGTAGCTCACTTTGGTATGATGATTCTTGTTTCTTAATGTTCGCTTCTCTGGCCGTGAGATGATTGAATTCTTCAAAATGCCTTGAAAACAACTTTCTCTACACAAATAAAAAGATTGATTTTATTTTCAGGCACATTATCATATATGATATATTATAGTGTTACAGAAGTAGACTTTCAAGCAGATTATCATATATGATATTATACACAAAACTAACTTTTAATTACTCACCAGGAGATCACAGAGTTGCTTGTATTTTATTTTCAAGCACATTATCATATATGATATATTACAGTGTTACAGAAGTTGACTTTCAAGCAGATTATCATATATGATATTATACACAAAACTAACTTTTAATTACTAATCAGTAGATCACAAACTGCTTGTATTTTATTTTTAAGCACATTATCATATATTATATATTATAAATGTTTAAAACCTAACTTATATCATGTATGATATATTACATAAGTTTTTACAGTTAGTTTAGGCAACTTATCATATATGATTTTTCACTAACATGTCATGCTATATCTGTTTAATGTAGAATAAGCCTTCGGCTTCGCCTTATGCTTAGCCTACACCTTCAGCAAAAGCTTATTTGTGCTTTTACTTATTCAAACTAACTTCTAGTCCATTATTTTGTCTCTAAAATCACAATATCATCAACAAATTCTTTTTAAATAGTGAAAACTTAACTTCTAATCATTTATTTTCTTTATTAAAGTCTTAATAACATCAACATACTCTATCTAAAACTTACTTATGACTATAACATCAGAATAACATCAGAATAACATCAAAATATTATCATTATTAACTATATAAACATAATAAATTAAAAAAAAATCATAATATGTTCATCAAAAACTCTATAAACATTAAAATATGTAGATGAAGTGTTTTATACCTGAATTAGTGATTTTAAGCTTGTATTTCATTAGCTTTTTACTCGAATCTTCGGCTCTAAGCTTAATCATTAAGATTTGTTCTTCAACAACATCATTGACATCTTTTTTTTCATTTTTAATGGGATTCGTGGATGATCTTTTATTTGTGTGTGTGTTTTAGTGTGTGTATTTTTGGATCCGGGTAAACTATGTGTTTTTAGTGTGTATGTTTGATGAGAGAGAAAGAGAATACGTATCTAGATATAGATGAGATGAATTGAGAGTGGTAGGTGTGTGAGGGGAAATGACGTAAATACCCCTCCGCCATTTTTTGGTTTTTTTTAATTAAAAAATCCTAGCCTTTGATCTATTTTAGATGGAGGGCTAAGATTAGTCCCCCCGTATCAAAGGAAGTGAGGGTATCCAAAATAACTCCCCTCATATTCCATATAAACATTGAATTGGGACTTTCATTAATAAACTTGCATCATTTTACTTTCAATCTTTTAGAATTATTTCCTTTTGTAAAAAGTCGAATTTTAAAAGTAATAGTATCTTTTTATACACTTTTGTTTACTTTTTTAACGTCCATTTATTAAAAACGGTCTAGCAAAACGCTAGAGATCAACAAGAAAAACATATTTGGGATTACATGGAACTAGAACAGACTTTGATCGGACGATCAAAATAGAATTTACATAAGGGAGGTGATTTGTATAGACATTTTTTGTTATCTATCTCTAAAGTATATCGCTGATGCACACAGTACAACACACATATGCATTTTTTTGTAACGCTAACTTTTTTTAGATTGCAAAACTCACTTATTTCAAAACAATATTTGTAGATCTATGTGTCATTATATTACGATGCATAACTCATTGGACTCTGTGGATGAGCTACACCGCCTCACATGTGAGGAAACCAAATATATTAAACCAAATATATTCAATGCATGCTTTTACGTGTTTTGTCACTTTGCACAAGGTCGCTTGTAAAGCAAATGTCCTACTATAAAACCTCGGCTACTCAAATTCCCGAAAAGAGAAACCTCAGTCAATCAAATCCACAAATGCATGTTTTCCTCCAATCCAATTTGGTTCAATAATTTTCCTATTCAAGTTTAAGATATGATTTTAATCTCATCAACAAAGGTATCCTTTCTTGAAAGTTTCGAGTTTAAGCAACCCGATTCCGATATCACCAAATGATCCAAATAGTACTTTGTATAACCACGTCAACATATGTCTTTATGATACGATTCAGGTTAACCAAGTCCCACTTAAATGATGAGATCAAGCACCCGTTTTTGAGTAATCATCCATACCCCTCGCCAAATCTTCATCATGAACTATAAATATTTAGGGTGTGTTTGTTACAAGGTTTTTAATGTTGTGGAATGGAATAATAGCTGTATGATATTAGGGGCTGTTTGTTATGATGGTATAGAATCAAAGATATGAAATCAATCTATAATTAATTGTTTAGTTTATGGAATTTTACACTATTAGAAATCAAATATTGTCAGGATACCCAAAAACCCATACCATATCACATAGGTGGGTATTATCTTTTTCCAATTATATATGTACGGTTCATTTTTTATTTTACTTTATATGACTTTTTGTTCCATTTTGACTATGCAATTAATGGAGAATCCAAACCAAGGCTAAACCAAACAGTTTGTTTCACAATTATATCAAACATGTAAACTAATTCCATACCACGTCATAACCAATCCCATACCTATAATGATTCTTGTTAATATACCAAACGGATCCTTATTTGTTACACTAATTTAGAAGAAATGGAATGAAACAATTCCATAAACTCGATTCATATGATATTGGTGGGTTTTGTGAGCATTGCTTGTACTTTTTTCTGCACACCAACTCACAACCACACATTTAGCAATATTATTTTTCAATTAATCTTTTTCATTCCAATTTATTATCAAATAATAATTTTAATAGTATTATTTTAACATAAAATATATATTTTGTTTCTCTCATTTTTTTCTCATTCTAATACCAAATCCCATTCCAATTCTAAACCCATCAACAAACCAAATGCACCCTTAGTTACTATCAGTAATATCTAATTATATAAAACATGCAAAAGGCAGGATATTCCACCCGCAACCCGCTGGGTGACATGCCTGGAACCCACTCGTCCGACCCGGAAACCACCCTCACACAACTTGCCCGTATACCTAACCCGGAAGCCGCTCACCTGACCTGAAAACCGCCAGCAACCCGCCGGTATTTAAAAAATAGCCCCTCGCACTATGTGTCAAATTACGAAAACTACCCTCATTCTAAAAAAGTTTAATTTTCTTTTTTACTATTTACAAAAATAGTATTTTGGGTCAGTCGTTCCTTAACGAACGTTAGTAATGACCGTTAACTTAATACATTTTTTAGCAATTCTTAATACTCCGTTTTCTTTTCTTGGCTCGAAAGTAGGGGGATGTATGTCTCGGATTAAATCATGGGAATTAAGATTTAGCAAAAACTTAAAACTACAAACTTATTAAGGAGCTTATACTAAACAACTTTAACAAAGGGACTTTCTACTCTTGGCAACTCAATAAGCTAGAAAATAAGCAATTCAAATTCTGTTACAGAAAACAAGGATTTAAGAGTTTTTCACATTTAGTTATATCTAGCTTATTTCTAGGTTGTGAATGAAAAACACAAAAGTGATACTTGTAGATTAAAGATGTGTTGCAATAAGTGATTATCTAAACAAAAATTGACTAAGCTTTAATAAAAATAACAAGAAAATTGAGCTGAAAATATGCTAGTTTAGCTTAAAACTGAAATAAGCTTTCTCTAATAAGCTAAATAGCTTACTACTGAACCTTAAAAGCTGAAATTTTGAATATAAGCTAAGCTATTGATATAAAACTCACCTAGATAAAAGGTTTTTCAATTTTACAACTAAAAATGAAAATTCAAACTGAATTAAGCCAAAATCTAAATGTTGTTTATTTATTATTTTGAAGAGATTTTAAGCTATGTTAAAAACTGAATAATGAAATCTAAATGCTGAAAAGTAATTAGCTAATGGAATTCTAGAAATATGCTAAATTCTAAATTCTAATACCTACTTATGAATGCCCAAAGTTAGATAGAAAATTGAAGGGCAACAACAGTATTAACTGTTGTTGCTGATGCACTTGACCAAATACTCAAATGCAAGCTAAAATTTGAGAGCTGGAGTCTCTAAAACACTTTACCAAATGCACCTAAGTAAACACAAAACAACTTTGAACTCTAAGTTGCTCTTAAAATTCTAAAATCTAAAACTACTTACAGCTGAAAATTGCCCTGGTGTAAATGCAAGGTTTTTACACTCTAAACTTTTGAATTTTACTAACTAACTTCTAAAAGCTTTTTAAAACATTAAAATATGACCTAACTAAGCTGTATGAAATACTTTGACAGACTAATGTTGACTTTAAAAGTCAAAAGAGCCTAAATCCAAACACTCCTTACACTAAGCTGTCAAAACTAACTTGTACTTAAATCCTATTTTAAAAGCTAAAACAGCTTAAACTTTTTATCTACTTCTACTTATATTGACCTACTTAAACTATTTTAATACTAAAAGTAACAGCTTATTAATGAGATTAAGCTAGTTTCTCTACTAGCTTAATACACTAATATTTCAGTTTTAAAAGAGAACCTAAGCTTGCACAAATTTAATCCAATGAAAACTGAAAACAGCTAGAGATTAAACCTAAACAAACATGTTTGAAAAGAATTTAACAAAATTTGAATAGAAATAAGCAAATGTAAAAGCTAGAATTAAGCTAAAATGAAACTTAAGAAATGGAACCTGAGAATTTTTGGAGTCTCAGCACTTAAGCCACTCTTGTAGAGTGAGTGGCTTAAAAAAAACAAACACCTAATGGTTCCTTAGCCTCTAAACCAGCTTAATAAGCTAAATGAGCTTATAAGAGCTTATTACCCCTTGTAGCTTCCAAACTTGCTCAATTTGAACCCAAATGAAAACTTTTAAACTAAATGAGCTGAAAACAGTACTTAAAGGCTTTTACAAAGTTTTAAACTGAATTTGAGCTGATTAACAAGAATAAGCTCTAATGAGCTTATTGAGAGCTTATTGGATGAAATTGGCTTAAAATTGAAAACAAAGAACACTTAAACTTGAAAACTGAAATGATATTACTCAAATGATGGAGTACAAGCTTAGGATTAACGTACAGTACTTAAGCATGCTGTCTATAAGACTTGAAAATAAAAATTGCTTTTAAATGAGAAAATATCAAATGAAAAATTAAAAACCTAAAAACTAATCTGGTTCTACTTCATATTTCTTCCCTTTTTATCAAGCTGGCAGCTTTTTGTTGTGCTTAGTTGGTGAGAGCAAAACCAAAAAACCAATCTTGACCCTTCATTTGTGCTCGATTTCTTGTGAGGAGATTGCCAGTTGACAATCTTTATTGGGTTTGTGGTGGTTGTGGAGGGGGGGGAGGTGAGAATCACCATGGGGGTTTTTTGAGGTACAGAGGTAAAAAGGGGATTGAGGTGAATCCCGATGAGTGGGTTTGGGTTTCAAAAGTGCGGAAAATTTGGTATGAACAAGGTTATGGGTAGAACAGGGCACAAGTTTAGGGGATTTGCACAAATGGCCCCTCATAGTGTAAGTTGTTATTGCACCCACGGTCCTCTTTTTGCAACCATGGTCCTTGTTGTTTAAAACTTTTGGGGACTTGGCAGGAATAGTCCCCAAAAGTTATAAGACTTATTGCATCACAAGTCCTTGTGATATACAAGTATGGGGACTTGGCAGTTTTGCCCCCTACTTGTTACTTTGAGTAGTTTGCAAAATTAGCCCTTGTCTTTACTTTTCTCTTTTCTTCATTAAATATAAGTTTTAGGGATTGGCAATTTAAGCCCTCAAACTTATATTTCTTCAATTGTTGACTTTTGGATTTGTCGGGGTTGACTTTGACTTTGACCAGTTGACTTTTCTGTTGACTTTTTGACTTGATTGACTTTTCGGCTTCGATTTGGCTTTGTCTTTCACAGTCTTTTCCATTCCGAGTCCGGTTTTGTCGTTTTGGCTTTGTTTTTTGTCCTTTTCTTAAATATCCGTTCCTGCACAATACAATTAGCAAAACAAGCGTATATTTGGCATTTTAAGTCCGTTTTTGGTTATTTAAGCTCGTTTTTAAAGGCAAAAGGTATGTGTAATTAAGCACATACCAGTCAACTACTCTTACTCTTTTTTCATTTATTTATTATTGTAATTTTTTTTCTTCTCCATTTCTTATTACTGTACTTCTTCTTCTCCTTTTCTTCATTCCCATTAATTTCGACGAGCAAAACCACCAAAACCTGCTGAAAAACTCTTTGATTTTTGGTAATCTCAAAGGGTGTGGAGGGAACTCTTACGATTTGCATGGAGGCATCAAACCTTTTTCTCTACCGGTCAAATCTTTTTTCTATATAATTAGTGCGTTCACAAAAATTTGGTGGGGGACATAGATCCACTCCTAACTACACCATTACCTCAATGTCAAAAACGAGGTTTGCGAACTCGCGCTTCACGACTGGGTGTTTGTGTACTGTGTTGTTTTATGATTATTGCGATGTTTTACGTTAAGGACTAACTTTGCAACCGACAGATAACCTCAGGGACTATTCTCGTAACTTGATAACCTAAAAGATAATTCACGAACATGAAGGACCAATTACGTGAAATCTGTGTTTGAGTATATATTTTTTTAATACTAAAGTTTAAAAAAATTAATGGCCGTTACCTAACGACCGTTAAGTAACGGTCGTTAGAACTATTCATTTTACTGTTCACGCACTCTAAAGTTACTATTCATCATTTTTTATTTTTTATTTGGCTTGGAGCTTAAGGATCGTTATCCGCCCCTAACAACCCCCACTCATTGTTATATAGTAGAAATTTCACTAGTCGAAAGAAATGAGTTGTTTTTGTTTATTTTTTGTATTTTAAATGTTGAAAAATGAAGTTTTGTCTTAAGTTACAAAGAGGGTGTTTTGGGGTACGTGAGTGAAAAAATAAGTAAAAAAAACTGAGGTGACGTTGTAGTGTCGTTTTATCTTATGCTACTGCATCCAATGCTCTAATAATACTAGCAATGTTATATTTAGGTATTATGGTATGCGTTATTATGTTATTTTCTTTATATTTTTAAATTTAAAAAGCTTATGGTTTGGCAATAGATAAATGCATAAAATCGAAAAACTCTCAACCTGTTCAAATATTGACATATAAAGATACATTTTATTAACAGTTTTAAGAAATGTAATCGAAAGAAAAAGCAAAACAAATCATTTTACTACACGAGTATATGTGCCGCGTAAAACATATATTGTGAATGTTTTAATAATATAACAAGGATTAAACTAGTTGGCCAACCGGATCTTAGTTTAATTGATATGACCGGTCAGAGCGATCAATTGTAGTTTTGAAAGAATCACAATGAATATGCAGATATGAGATAGATGACGACAATAACGACCAAAAACAATAATGGCTTAAGCCAAACAACATAAGTATGTGTAAATGTTTAAAAATTCACATTTCAAGTCTTACCAATTCAAAATAAAAACATATTATTAGGCTTATCATTAAATTGTAACGGTAGGCTTACCAATTAAAAATAAAATTCACATTTCATGTTTCTTATGATAGGCTTATCATTAAATTGTAACGGTCTAGGGTCTGTGTATAAAAAATCATGGATTAAGGGTTTAGCCGAAAATGTTAACCCGTGTTCTTTGGTATTCAAGAAACAAAGCTCGATTCAGTAGATCGGTTTTTGGTCAGATCTCTTTGGCCATGTTCGTTTGTTTCCTCTACTTTCAGTAACTCGGTTAGGGCATTTGGTGGTATTATTACCATGTGGGATTCTCGGGTCTTCAACATGGAGTATAATGTCACTGATAGAAATTTTTTGGGAGTTATAGGGTCGTGGTCTGGGGTGTCAAGCAAGGTTGGTCTCTTAAACGTCTATGCCCCCCAATTAAGCTCTCTAAAGAGTAAACTTTGGTCGACTATTGAGGGTGTTATCAATTTCGTTGATGTTATTTGGATCCTCTTTGGTGACTTCAATGCTGTTAGAAGTCAAGATGAGCACCTAGGTAGTACCTTTGATGTTAATGAAGCCAACTCTTTTAATGATTTTATTACTCGGGTCGGCCTTTTCGATTTCCCTCTTTGTGGTAGACGCTTTACCAGGTTTGATAATAATGGGAGGAGTGATAGCAAACTTGACAGGTTTATGGTTTCTAATAAGTTTTTTGACTTTTGGAACAATGCTCTTGTCTTTGTCCTCTGTCGATCCTTATCTGATCACTGTCTTATCGCTTTGAAGGTTGGCCTCCCTAATTTTGGGCCTAAGCCGTTTAGGATATTTGATAAATGGATTGGAGTGGACGGATTTCAAGATATTATTTCCTCCTTTTGGGCCTCACACGGCTCTACTTTCACCCCTAATCTTGCTCTGAAAAACAAACTTAAGTGTTTATGGCAGGCAATCAAGGTTTGGACTTTTAATCAAACCGTGGCCCAGAATAATTTGAAGGAGGATCTGGTCAGAAAGTTGTTAGGCTAGGATGAGAGGGCTGAGTAGGGTCTTATTGAAGATGGGGATGTTGTAAAAAGGAAGAATGGATTATGGATCTTAATCACCTAGATCAGATTCATAGAGAAGATCTTAAGCAAAAATGTCGTCTTAAGTGAGCTGTGGAAGGTGATGAGAATACTAGGTTTTTCCACTCCCTTTCTCAGACATAACTATTCCAAATTCAACATTAAAGGGATTCATGTAAATGGTGTTTGGTGCGAATCTCCCAACTGTATCAAGCAAGCGGCTTTGGATCATTTCTCTTCTAGGTTCAAAGAGATCGATTCTCCCAGACCTACGTTCAGCAACCCCTTTTTCGTAAGTTTTCTTCTCGTGATGCCATATATCTGGATTCGATTATTACTATGGAGGAGGTTAAAGATGCTGTTTGGGGTTATGCTGGTTCGAAGGCCCCGGGCCTTGATGGGTTCAACTTTAACTTTATAAAATCATATTGGGAGATTATTAAGCAAGATTTTTGGGATTGCATAAAATATTTTGAATCTACGGGTAAAATTTCCAATGGGTGTAACCCGTCCTTTATTGTTTTAGTCCTAAAAAAGGCGCCCTTCTTGGTTTCTCGGACTATCGCCCGATTAGTCTAATTGGTTGTGTGTACAAGGTGATACTAAGATTCTCTGTAACCGGTTATCAAAGGTTATTGATTCAGTTATCGGCCCTAATCAATCGTCCTTTATTGCAGGTAGGAAAATCCTCGATGGAAATCTTATTGCTAATGAAGTTATTAGGATGACCTGCATTGAGAATCTTAAATTGCTTCTCTTCAAAGTTGATTTCGAGAAGGCTTTCGATAGTGTAAACTGGAATTTTCTTCTCAATATTATGAGGCAAATAAGATTTAGTTTAAAATGGAGAAAGTGGATTTCATCTTGCCTCTCGTCGGCATCCATCTCGGTTTTGATCAATGGTTCGCCGTCAAAAGAGTTTAAGCTTGAGAGAGGCCTCCGTCAAGGATATACCCTTTCCCCGTTTCTATTTCTTATTGTGGCGGAAGCTCTTCAAATTTCTATCTTAGAAGCTTGTGATAAGGGCTTTTACAAGGGTGTTTACCTTGCGAAGAATAAATCAAATCTCCCTCTCTTGCAATTACGCAGATGATGCCTTATTTTTTGGTGATTGGTCGAGACTCAATGCTTCAAATCTTATTCATATTCTTAAATGGTTTGAATTAGCTTCTGGGATTAAGGTAAACATCGCAAAGAGTAGACTTCTTGGTGTTGGGGTGCCTAATATTGAAGTTGAGTTTATGGCTTCATCGCTTGGTTGTACTCATGATTCTCTCCCTTTTACCTACCTCGGTCTTCTGGTTGGCAAAAAGATGCGTGCATGTGATGGTTGGGATCTAATTCTTAGTCGGTTTAGAGATAGGCTCTCCTCTTGGAGAGCTAAATCCCTTTCGATAGGTGGTCGGCTCACCCTTGTTAAATCCGTTCTTCAAAGTCTCCCTATTTACTATTTATCTTTATTTAATGCACCTCAAAAGGTTATACACATCTTGGAAGCTATTAGATATAGATTCTTTCGGGGCTTTAAAGATTCTCAACGTGGTATTTGTTGGGTCAAATGTAATACCATTCTTCTTGATAGGGACAAAGGAGGCTTAGGAGTTGGTAGTCTCCGAGCTAAAAACCTAGGCCTTCTTAGAAAGTAAAAGTGGAGGTTTCTGACAAAAAAAATTCTCTTTGGCGGGAAGTTATCAATGAATTTTATGGTAATGACTGGAGTTTTGGTTCTTCGCTTATCGCTTATCATGTCGGGGGCATTTGGCATGATATTATTAAGGTGACCTCTTCTATTGGTAATTTTGATAGTTCCTTCAACTCGTCCTTTATTTTTAAAGTCTCAAATAGGTCCAACACTCTCTTTTGGCATGACTGTTAGTGTGGTGTTGGGGATCGTCTAAAGGATAGCTTCCCCAGATTATATGCCCTTGAGAACGCTAAAGATTGTAAAGTGGCAGACCATTGGTGTTTTGCTAATGACGTGTGGGGTGGGAATTGGTCACGGCGTCTACCCCCTCGTGGTAGAGCTATTGATGAGCTCTCATCTCTTATCTCGCTCATTGGTAACCTTTCCCTGGACTCTAATGGGATCGACAAGTGGATGTGGGCTGTGTAACACCCCCAAATTGGGTCGCAGTGGAATAAGGATCTGGGAGCATTACTTCATAATACCATTGCACAAGACTTAAGAGAACGACCTCTAAATGTGTCGTTTGAAAAGAAATCTTGAAATGTTTTAGACTCCAATGCACATCAAGTAAGCGAAGCATCTAATTCACCTGAGAAAAACATGCTTAAAAGTGTCAACATAAAGTTGGTGAGTTCATAGGTTTATGAAAATGTAAATGTAAATCACAAAAACTATATATACAAATTTACTGTGTTACAAGTCCCGCTCATACAAGACTTGCAACGCATAAACTCAAATACATAGGTTTTCTTAAAATGCGTGTAAACACGAACCACACAAAAAGCGTTAGTTAAAATGTTGGAATCAAATATTCGTAATGAACACAATATCACAAAATGTTTCAAGTATGTATTGTAATGAGCATAATATCACGAAACGTTTCAAGTATGTATTGTAATGAGCACAATATCATAAACTATTTCAAGTATGTATTGTAATGAGCACATTATCACAAAATGTTTCAAGTATGTTTTGTAAGGAGTGATTACGATTACTCTAAGTTCATGAAACTAAGGCGTAGACTTAAAAGTATGTCACTTTATTCAAGGCACGGTAAGAGTTCCAGTATGTAGTTGTTGGCCTTGTAGATACCAACCAACCGTGCTCCGAGATGGTATAAGTTTGTTAGTTCGATCAACTAGTGAGAGCTACTCACCCGAACGGGGATTGTCAATCCCCAAATAGATCTATTTTATAACAATTATGTTTACCCTCCGAGTAATTAACAGTTCAATCCACTTAAGCTAATCCGTAATCATTCGAGTAAAAGTAAAGTTGTTGCGTCCATAAGTAAAAACAAGTATTGTATCTCACCGTGAGATATGAAAATGAGTTTGTAATCAATCATGTAATGAGTTTGTAAACGTTCATGTATCCGAGTATATAAATGAGTTACAAAATCAAGTATGTAAACAAGTATGTAGAAGAGTATGTAAAAGAGATTGTAAATGGATATGTAAACAAGTTGTAACGAGCATGTATTCTCCCCCGAGATATGTAAAGCAAATGTCAAATAAGTGAAAGAGGGGATATAAACTCACCTCTTAGAGAAAGTAGTGGTTATCGCAAAATCAACAAAGTAATCGTCTCAAACGATCCAGAATGCAACCTAATTAATTATAGGTCGTATAAGCATAATATATTTAATATAAATACAACATCGTAAGTTATAGAGTTACATCACCACCTATTAGTTTTTGTTTAATTTAAAAAGTCGAAACGATATTTAAATCGTATTCGTTAAATAAATGTCTACGTATATGTATCCGTAAAATAAAATATTATCTTTGTCCAACAATTGATTACTTGTTAATAATACATGATTTTAATATTTTCATTTTTAATATAATGATATTACATAAATGGTTTAATTGTTTTATAAAATAATATTTATAAAGTTAAAAACGTATAAAATATTATATAAATGATACGACAATATTCCTTAAGGTTTTTATAGCCCAAACGGACTCGAAAAGACTCGTAAACCATTTGTTTAATTTCTATCAGATTGTTACATTTTAATAAAAATTACAGAAAATTATTTATAAAAATCAATTAGTTTTTGTAATTTCTATTTATCCGAAATCTTTGAAAACACGTAACTTGCTCATTTTAACTCCGTTTCACGTGTTCTTTATATGTATGAAATCGTGATGAAATAATCTATTCAAATAAATTACTCATTGTTTTTATAAAAACCAGAATTGAGACTATTTTTATAAACTTAAATCTTTCAAAACCCGTAACTCCTTCGTTTTAATTCCGTTTTAGAATTCTTTATATGCACGGTTTTCTATTGAGATGCTCTATCTTAATAAAATATTTATAAAATTTTCTCAGTTTTGAATAAGTGTCAGTTTTTATAAAACTATTTTTATAAAAACACTTTTATATATTTAATTATCGTAAACTCGTAAAATTCATAACTTCTTCGTTATAGCTCGGTTTTTCAAGTTCTTTATATATACGGACTCCTCAAAATGAGTACTATTTAACACAATAGGTTTTACATTTTATAAAAAATTTAATTCCAACAGTAGGCTCAAAACAATTTATGTGTATATTGGTATGTGCTTAAATACACATACCTTTGACCTTTAAAACCGGACTTAAATTACCAAAAACGTACCAAAAATACATTGTATTTGTATATTTTCATTTATATTGTGCAGGAAACGGATATCTGACAAAAGGACGAAAAATCAAGCCAAAATGGACAAAACCAAGCACGGAATGGAAAAGCGTAGAAAAGCAAAAGTCAACAAAGTCAAAGTCAAAGTCAACCCCAAAAAGTCAACAGTCAAAGCTGAGGCCAAAACCGAAAGTCAAAGTCAACCTCGCAGAGTCAAAGGTCAATGTCAAATCCGTAACCGAATAAATTCTTAATGGGCCACCCTTACCCATCTAATGGGCAGGGGCAACCCATTAAGCTATATTTATCAAGACTTATAAGCCTTTAAGTCTTAAATGGCCCATATCCCTTTTTTATACAAAAAGGGACAAAAGCTGCTAAGTCCTCAAAGTTGTATCACCCACAAAGACTTTCGGTGTAATAACAACATACACCCTTGAGGACCAAACCTGCCAAACCCTAAACCTTTTATCATCACAAGGACGTGGTTGTAAAATAACCATACAAGTTCAAGGACCTATCCTGCTAAATCCCCTATAACTTTCAAACTTATACCTTAAACCCATTTCCCGCAAAATAACAAACCTCACCATTGTCACTATTCACCCTTTGTCCCCCCACCTCGGCTACTGTTCCTATAAACAAAACCATCACTTTCCACCTTACCCCACCCCACATGGGCTCTTGAACATGCTGGCAATCCCCTTACACACCATTGGTTGAAGGAAAACTACAAGGAAATCAAAGGATACGATTATAGACCTTGGGCACAAAGCAAGATAGATGGCCAAGATTGACTTTGAAGACTCACTCACATAACAAACACACATCTTGAACTACTCAGTGAAGAAACACACCAAGAGACTCAAGACTTAGGAGCTCTTAGTATAAATAGAGAAGCCATTGTAGCTTATTAGTTTGTCCTTAGTTTTCTGTTTTATTCTTTGTATTAACAAAATTTGTACCAATTTTAATACTGCAATTTACTTTTAATTGTCATTTACTTACTTGCATTGTAATTTTATTAAGTTAATGAAATTTTTAGCTTTTCTTTAAATACTTGTCTTTTACATTACTTGTCATTTAATCATTGTTTTTAAGCTCTTATTTTAGCTTTGGAATCATTCAAAGCTTGTTTAAAAGTTTGTTTAATTTTCTGTCTAAAAAATAAAAAATTCACAAAAAAAGAATCTGTCCAAGAAAGCAAGGAGCAAGGTGTATCTTGGATGGCCTTGGTTTAGAGCTTCATGGGAAGCACATAGGAAATGTTTTTAAGCTTTTGAGAGCTTATTATCTTGCCAAAAGCATTGGACCTTTGTAAGTTTCTCTTTTTCAAATTTTTACATTTACTGTTCATTTGCTTAATTTGTGCTTATTTATGCTTTTTTCTGCTTATTTGTGTTTCTTTATGCTTATGTGTGCCTTTTTATTGCTTAGTTATCATTTAATTTAAGTTTGTTTTAAATCTGTCATTTATATGCTTTTACTGCTTATTTGCTTATTGCTTAATATAGTGCTTATCTTTGTTTAGATTTTGCTTATCTCTGCTTAACTTTACTTGTTTATCATTTGTTTTCAAAAAAACTTTTGCTTAATTCAGTCAAAATCAGCTTTAAAATTTGGTTTTAAAACTTAAAAGGGTGTTTGGGTCAAGAGGGTAAAGTGGGTCATATTGGGTTAAAAACTATTTGGGTCATTTGGCCAACCTTAACCAGCCTTTTTGAGTTGATTTCCATCTATTTTCAAAAGCTTTAAGGTTTAAAAGTTGTTTTAAAGTTTTTTCTAAAATTGCCTTTGAAACTGTGGTGACAACAGTTTCGTAAGAGCTTATTTGATTTACTTTTTAAAAACCATCTTTTGAGTCTTGGTTTTGGGTATTTTCAAGTATCTAATGCAGTAGTTAGAAGTCTTTTTAGTTTACTTGTGTTTTATTAAAAATCTGTTAAAGTTTTCTTAAGTGTCTTTTAGCCTAAATCAGCCATTTTTCATTTTCAATTTTTAGTAACTTAAAATTGTTTTTAGCCTTTAAAATTTTAAGCATAAGCTCATTTGTTGGTGAACTCCATCTGTTTTAACTTGTTTTTCATTTTTGAGCTTATTTATAGGGCTGCAATCAGCCTTTTGACTTTATAAAAACAAAAAGTCAGCATGTGCTGACTGTCCCAGCACTTTTCATTAAGCAATTTCAGGGCTTATATAAGTTTCAAACTAATTTGTTTTTGCTTATTTTAAAAGCTTATAGGCCAAAGTTTTTAGTGGTATACCCCTTATAGCCATAAGGTTCCATCTTTGGGCTTAAAAATAAGCCCAAAAGTGGTCCTTAGGGCTGTTTTGCCTGCCATTTTTGCCCAACTTGCTTATTTGCCTATTTAGCTTTTCTACTTGTTTTTCCTGGCTTAATTGTGTTTAGATTAGCTTATTAGGGGTAGGGGTTTACCTGTTTTAGCTTAGTTAGTTGTTTGCTTGCTTATTGTGCTTAAAAAAGTAGCCATCAGTTTAGCATTTAGCCTTTAGTGTAAATTAAGCAATCTGTCATTTTCTTTTGCTTATTTCGTGCTTATTTTTAAGTTTTAAAAAATTTTCCTTTATTAAAGTTGGTAGTTTACAGCTTATTTATAAGTTGTATTAAAAGTTTTTTTTTTAAAAAAAGCAAAAAGGGGAAGGTGGAAGTCCAAGGTGAGCCAAGGCTCGAACCCTGGACCTCAACACCCTCAACCCTTTATAACACACACACTTACCGCTGCGCCCTTGGGACTTTTTCGTTATAGTCCCAAGTGGCTTGGTATTTAAGGACATTTTGGCCCTTTAAGCTTATAAGCTGTTTTAGCTTATTAACAGCTTATTTTGATAAGCTGTTTGGGGCATCTTATTTTTCTTAGATCCAGCTTAGTTCAAAGCATTTTCCCTTAATTTTTCAGATTTTTATAAGTTCGTTTAGTATTTTTAATTAATTTTTCTTTCTAAAACAGTTTTTAAATCATAAAAAAATCAAAAAAATATAATTCTTTTTAAAAAAAATTTCTTTTATCATTTTGCACCTAGGAAAATTAATTTTGCACTAGTAGGTTAATTTTGTAAAAGTTTGTTTTTTAAAGAACGGGATTCGAATCCCGTTTTCGTTTTTAGGTTTAAATCAATTTTAGCTTTCGTTTTTAGGTTTTCTTTAATCGTTTTTGCATTTTATTTGTAGAATTAGGAACACAACCCAAAAATCTTTATCCATTCAATTCGCGCGATCACTAACGTTCTCGATTTTCAATTCACACCTCGTTGGAAAATGACGTGGGGTATTTTTGATTTTCCTTTGGTCAAAAGGAATTTCTTTGAATCTTTCGGAATACGTATACTATAATTGAATTATAATTATTGATTTTCCTTATTTATATATATTATTTATATATACTAAAGGTTAAATCTTTGGTTATCATTTTGGGGCCGCTGCCGGGGAGGTGTGTGCGATTTTCGTATTTCGTTTGAAGATTAGTTTTTGAAGACCCTTCCCTCGTGAAGTTATCATTTCCGTTTGTGAATATTTTCTTTGTTTAAAAATATAAAAAAAACACAAAAATATTTTTTATTTTCTTTTATTAGTATTAGTATAAGATAAAATCAAAAACATAAAAAATTATCCTTAATTAAGAAATAAAAATCATCATCAATATAATGCTTGCATCTTAAGCATTATCATAATAAGTTCCCAATCAAAAGATTCAAAACTTGCCTTTGTGTCACTTGCGACGTACGACTCACCTTTAAAAGTTTAACAAACTCTAAGAGGGGTATAAGGAGGGTTGTTCCGAGGAACTACGACCCTAAAGGAGAAAGGTTTTTAATAGCTTCGCGCTTTCCTACTCCTCCGCTCTTTTGTGCGTTTTTCTTTTAAAGAGCTATCGTGAAGCTTGTCGATTATTGGTTTAAGTTATTAGATCTCGTTTTGTCCATTAAAATAAATTGTGAAATAAATTGAAAAACCAAAAATATTTTTCTTTTAATCTTTTTAGTGCATGCGCACTCGTTCTTCTTCTAATCTCGTTGGTAATTCTTCTTCTAATCCAACCACCACAAACCCGAAACGTCGTAACCGTAGACGTTCAAAACAACCTTTCTCTCTTGAAGAATCACCCGTAGTTACGAAGGCCGATCAATGTACTATGGTGGAATTGCTCCGTGCACCCACCGAGGGTTATGCGGAGGCAATCGTAGTTCATCCAATTCTTGCTGAGCATTTCGAGCTCAAGCATAGTCTCATTAATATGATGACTTCGGACCAATTCTTGGGACTTGAGAAAGACAATCCTCATGACCACATCCGTTGGTTCAACAAAATAACTTCCATAATCAAATACAAGGATGTGCCGAATTTAGCGATTAAGCTCATGCTTTTTCCTTTCTCTCTTGCGGGGGCAGCCCGTCGTTGGCTCGAAAAAGAAAAAACCCCTCCCCCCCCGCCCCCCCCACCCCTCCCACCCCACCCCCCCACCCCCGCACCCCCCCCTACCCCTCCCTCCCCCTCCCCACCCCACCACCCCCCCCCTCCAGCCACCTCCCAGCCCCCCCCCCACCCCCCCCCCCCGTTCTATTCTCACTTGGGAGGATCTTGTTTCCAAATTCATCAACGAATTTGTTGATAGAAATAATGCCTAAAAACATTATTAATATTTTTTCACATCTTTACGTTTTGATAATCAGAAAATATAAAAACGTTCAACGTAAACAAGTATTTAGTAGTAAATATTCATTTTAAACTTATATCACTCCAAGGTATGAAAAAACAAATGTTTGATGCATTTTATGATCAAAGGAAACTTTTATAAAATGTTGTAAACTTTTTATAAATATCACAAAACACTTTTTACATTTAAAAGAAATATTTTATTTAAAATAAACATTTTGAATTTCAATTTTTCGGACCTAAAACGGCTAGAAATGGTCCAGTAAACACCTCCTCTGAATAGGACAAAAAGAGAGCGTCTGAATAAGGGGCGGCCCCCTTAATTACATGGGCGACCCCCTTAATTTTAAGGGGGCCGACACCCTATTTAAGGGGGCCGGCCATAGACTCCGCTCCTCCTTTTTGTCCTATAAATACTGGACTATTCCCCAATATTTTTCTCACCTTTTGATCATTTAATCATTTAGCTTTGTTTCCAAGTGATCCAAGCTCAATTCCTCAAGTGCAAGAGAAGAATTTTTTCATCATCTAGTGAAGAATACCCCAAAATCCATATTACAATCTTGTTGCATCCATATCATACCTTGTAAATCTTTTATAAATCTTGTAAAGTTGTGTAGTTGTTAGGATTTGGTGATTGTTGTAAGTATAGTTGGATCTTGGTGATCCTTTTTAGTAGTGTTAGATAGTGGAAGATGAAGACTCTTTCGATAGGAGGTAGATTAACCCTTCTTAAATAGGTTTTAGGATCGATGCCTATTTATCATATGTCTATATTCAAAGTTCCTATGAAGATTCTGCAACGTATGGAATCCATTC
>BQNB010068182.1:0-33931 GCA_026074375.1 Tanacetum coccineum
TCTTAGAACGAGGATATGAATTATTTACTCTTCTTGGTCATAGAGTTTTTGACCTAAAGTTTGGTTTAGAAAATCCAACTCCGATTTTTAATGTTGGTTTATTAAATTGTTTAACTTCATCATCAGTAGCAACAAGAATTTTAACGTTGTTTACCATTATATGTTTTGGTCTCGGACCCAAAATGGATTTTTGAAAAGAAACAAATTTTTTAGTTTCTAGTGAACAGACATGCGGTCTCTTAATTGCTTTGGGGGTCGTCTGTGCTTTATGGGGGCCGTCTGTGCTTCTTGAGTATATGCAACTTTTCTTTTAACTTACTAAGCTCATTTTCTAAAGTACTTCTAATGGATTTTAAGTGTTTGTTCTTTGTGATTATTTTTAGACTCATCTTGCATAGTTTATCATATTCGTTATCTAAAATGAAATCATCTATTGATGAATTTTCATCACTAAAGTAAGATGATTCAGAACATACCTCGCTAGATGCTTGAGCCATGAGATATGTTTCGTCTTTATCCTTTTCATCATCTTCCTCACCGCTATCACTCCAAGAACCTCCAACGAATGCTCTTTGGTTCTTGTCTTTCAGTGGTTTTGGACATTCTCCAATGAGATGATTTGGATCTCTGCATCTAAAACACTTTCTATCACTTTTGTTGTTCTTTTCGTCTTGGCTTTTTCGAAAAGTCTTTTTGTCGTTCCTAGATTGTCTTACAAACCTGCCTATTCTCTTAAAAAACCTCTTGAAGTCTCTAACCGCCATGGCATACACTTCATCTTCACTGCCGAAATTCGAACATTCTTCATCACTAGATTCCTTCTTAGCCTTTAAAGCAAGAGATTTTCTTTCTCCCTTAGATTTGACTATTTCAGAATCTTTCTTGATGATCATCTCATGAACTTTTAGGTTCCCGATGATTTCATCAAGAGATAGTGATGTCAAGTCTTTCAACTCTTCAATCGTCATGACCTTTGCTCTCCATTTAGTATGTAGAGCCCTAAAAACTTCCTAACTAATAAGGTGTCGTTTATACACTTTTTTAGGGTCATTTAACCCCCTAAATCATGCAAATATGCCTAGATTATGTGCTTAATTATTTGTTTTCATGTTTTTAGCACTTGGATGGCATTTAGAGGAAATACATGTGACTTGGACTCAATTGGAGAAGAAACGGACAAGACTACGACTCTACACTAACTATCTTGAAGAAAATCATACAGTGCGTGGAGACGGCATCGCCAATTACAAGTGACGGCGTCAAAGTTATCAAGTAACGGCGTCATGAAATTCTAGACGGTGTCAGAATGAAGCCGACTTAAAAACCCTAAAAGACCATTGCAGTACGACGACATCAGGAACATAAAGCGATGCCATCGCGCTTGTTTTCTTATATATACAAATCCGTTTTTAGGGTTTTAGTGTGTAACTCTTGGGAGACGAACCATAGTTTTAGAAGACGATTTTGGCAGCCTTTAGGCTCGTTTTTAAGGTGTCAAAACCCTTTTATAATAGCCTCAACTGCATGATTTAATCAAGTAAAGTTCATTTATCCTTTATCACTTAATATGTCTATGTGTTTTGTGATATATTCTTGTTCTTCTCCTTTATATTCCATGCAAGGCTAGATCTATTAGTATTTGTTGGGATTTAACAAACTAGGTAACCAAGTTAGCTACGAGTACGCAACAGAATGGATCTAGTTTTAGCATAAAGATTAACACATAATAAAAGGGAAGTAAACTAACCTTTAAGCCTTAGATCCTAAAAACGAGTTAGCAGTTAAATTACTGCCTCTACGGTTGCTCACACAAACATGGCAACCAAGTATGAGTCGATTGCTAGTCAACCTTCATGAACCAAACACCACGTGTTGAATCAATAACCAAACGCACCCTTGGGAGCTTGTACCGAAAACCAAACACCCCTTAAGGCTTGAACCAAAATCGCCAAAACTCTAATTAGGGTTTTTCCTAATTCGGCTGCACCGAAAATAAAACAAACTGAAACCCTTGGTTTGGGTATATGTATTCGCCGAGCAAGGAGATCAAAACCAAATCCCTATGTGACAGATTTATTGTTGTCGGACATAATGAAAACAAAGAAAACGATTAACCCTTAAAAGGGTTTAACCGAATTTGGTTTAGGGAAAAGGAAGAATTGAAAATCCCTTGAGGGATTTAATTCGGTCGAATAATGGAAGAGAGGAAAACCGAAACTAGCTTAGGGTTTTTAGGGATTTGTGAAAGTTGTGAATGAATGAAGAATAAGGTGTAAGGGTTGTGTTTATATAGGCACAAGCCCAAACCCTATTCTTGTACAATAAGGAAACTTAGTTTCCTTTTCCCCCTCTAGCTCCATAACCAAACAAACACCCCTTTTCTAGAACCTAGGGGATTCGGCCAAACAATGGCCTCCGTCGAGTTCAGGTTTTGTTCCTTTTAGTCCATTAGTTTATTATTTAAATATTCGTTACACTAGTTAAATGAGTAACGGTAACTAACGGCTATTTAAATACTCATCGTGAAGTAAAACATACTCTTAAGTGTTTAACGCGTGTGCCCCGAATAGGCTCACGTATTTCTAACGTATAACTTGCGGAACCGACTAACATATTCCAACGGCTCCCACTTAGGAGTCGGGGTGCCGATATACTGATAATTGGCAACGTCTAGTAAACACACACAATTACCTTTAAATTTTAAATACTTGAGATAAAGTTTCAAGAACAATCTCAACTTATAATGGTTAGTTTATTTCTTGCTTTTATCGTCATCCCTTTGTCCTAGATACCGTCAAACCATGGATATGGATCCTAACTCATTCCATATAGTTTAACATTATGTTTCTCGTTATAGAAATAATTCAGATTTACCAAATGTAATCAAGATCATCTTGCATTAACCTTTGGGCACGACCATGCAATTATTTGATTAATTCTAAAGAGGGCTTATGGTATCTTACTGCATATATCAAGTGGAGGAACAAATTCTTTGTTGACTACAAGTGTTGTGGATGCTGCTTTACATCACTTCCAAGAATATCCTTTATGACTACCTTATTCAGGATAGCATTTGACTTAGACTCAAAAAGTGATATCCACACATACAGAACTTGCTTGTATCTCAAGTCTAAGGATGACTTATTAAACCATTTTTGATATATTACTCATGACGAGGATCCAAAAGTAAATATTCAAAGGTTGGGGTATCCAATATGCATCCCTTGTGAATACACATGAGTTTGGCGGGAACAATCCATATATTCAAAGAATATAACCAACACTCACATTTGCCTTATGTAACAATATTCCTATATTGTTAACCGACAATGGACATATTTAGAATGATAAATCATTCAAGGATTAAACATGAAAATATAGAATAACAATTATTATATAAATGAAAAACAAACATCAAGTATCTTTATTCATCAGAAAATAAAAAATGTCTTACAATTCCAAATTATCCAAATACTAATAAACACAGATTTACATGAGACTACTAGCTGGTATCATTCCTATTTTCTTAGTCAATTCAGAATGCTTAGGAAATGCTAAAGCCTTCATAAAAGGGTCAGCTAAGTTGTCATCTGTGTCAACTTTTTCTATCTTTACATCACCCATTTCTATGGTTTCTCGAAGATAGTGAACTTTTGCGCGAAAATGTCTTGCACCTTTAGTGACTTCATGATCTTTCGTTATTGCTATGGCTCCAGTATTATCACAATACATATTTATGGGTTCTTTAATTGTGGGAACAACACCAAGCCCAAAAATGAATTTGTGAATCTATGCAGCCTCTTTTGATGCATCAAAGGCAGCGATATATTCAGCATCTATAGATGAGGTTGCAAAATACTTTGCTTTGTGCTTTTTCAATCAACAACACCTCTATTTAAAACAAATACATATCCAGTCTAAGACTTCATGTCATCAACATCCGTTAGATATCCAGTGTTAGTGTAGCAAGAAACCCTGAGCTCTCGTTTCGTATCACCTTCGTAAACAAGAAACATATCTTTAGTATTGCGAAGATACTTCAGAATGTTCTTAACAGCAGTCCAGTGAACTTTATCAGGATTCTGTTAAAATCAGCTTGTTATGTTCTGAGCGAACGCAACATCAGGACGAGTACATCTCACAGCAACATAATTGATCCAACAGCCAAGGCGTATGGGATATTTTGCATGCCCTGTATTTTAGCAGGTGTTGACGTACCTTGTGATTTACTGAATTTTAGCTTTTCTTGCATTGGGATCGTTCCACGTTTTGAATTTTCCATGTAAAATCTCTTTATGATTTTCTCAATGTAAGCACTTTTACACAAACCTATTAATCGCTTTGATATATCTCAGTAGATCTTGATTCCAAGAATATATGCAGCTTCTCCTAAATTGTTCATGGCAAAACATCTTTTAAGATAGGATTTTACATCTTGTAACATTGGTATATTGTTTCCCATGATTAATATGCCATCGACATACAAGATAGGAAAGTGACATAACTCCCACTAGCTTTTACATATACACATGGCTCATCATGATTTTGATTGAATCCAAATTTCTTAATTTCATCATCAAATTGATTATTCCATTGCCTAGATGCTTGCTTAAGTCCATAAATGGAACGCTTGAGCTTGCATACTCAGTTAGGATATTTTTTATTAACAAAACCCTTTGGTTGCTCAATGTATACCTCTTCATTGAGATATCCATTAAGGAAGGTAGTTTTGACATTCATTTGCCAAATGTCATAGTCATAAAATGCAGTTATGGCTATAAGAATCCTAATAGCTCTAATGTCTGCTACAGGAGACAAGGTCTCTTCATAATCAATCCCTAGGGTTTGAGTGAAGCCCTTCGCTACCAGACGAGCCTTATAGGTATGTACTGCTCCATCCATGTCGATCTTCTTTTTGAAGAGCCATTTGTGACCAACGGTTTTGCCGTTAGGAGGAAGATCAACTAACTCCCAGACTTCGCTGTCTTTCATGGATTGCATCTCCACATTCATAACATTAAGTCATTTGTCAGATTCAAGATCCAACAATGCAGCTTTATAGTTAGCGGGTTCACCGAGATCCCCTAACTCATGTTCCTCAGCATTGACGTATAAACACAATCGATATGTGGGATGGCGTATCCTTGTGGACCTACGAATAGGATTGATATCACTTTGAGGTTCATCAGTTTCTTGATCAAACTCTTCATGATGTAAGCTAGTGTCTATAGAAGGATGCGTATCTTCTTCTTGAATAATTTCAAGATCTTCTAGACTCCTACTTGCTTCTTGATTTATAATATCATTCTCAAAGAACTCAGCATTCCGGGTAACAAAGACTTTGTTCTCGGGTGGGTAGTAGAAAGAATATCCCATTGTTTCCTTTGGGTATCCTACAAAGATACACTTAAAAGCTCTGGGTTCCAGTTTTTCAGGCTTGGTAAGTGTATCACACTTAACAAGTGCCTCACAACCCCAGACTTTTAGGTAAGACAACTTAGGGGCTTGCCCATGCCATACTTCGTACGGTGTCTTATCAACCTTCTTAGTTGGAACCATGTTAAGAATGCATGTAGCAGACTCAAGGGCATAATCCCAAAAGGACTTTGGAAGAGTAGTTTGACTCGTCAAGGATCAAACCATGTCTAGCGGTGTTCAATTTCTCCTCTCAGACACACCATTTTGCTGTGGCGTGTACGGAGGAGTTCTATGGGCAATAATCCTATGATCCTTTAGATGATCCAAGAACTCTTGACTCATATATTCACCTTCACGATCAGAACATAGTGACTTAATGGTCTTCCCGAGTTGGTTTTCTACTTCCCTTTGAAACACTTTGAAAGTTTCAAACACTTCATGTTTATGTTTAAGCAAGTAAACATAGCCATAACGACTAAAGTCGTCAATAAAAGTGATAAAGTAGCTAGCTCCTTGTCTTGACATAATCTTAAATGGACCACATACATCGGTGTGGATTAGTCCAAGTATATCATTGGCCCTTTCCACTTAATGTGAATAAGGTTTTCTTGCCATCTTTCCAGACATGCACGAAACACGCTTTTCAAAAGACTTGATGTCAATTGAATCGAGAAGTCCATCATGTTGCAACTTCTTAATGCGTTTCTTGCTAATGTCCAAGACGACAGTGCCACAAGAGAGCAGAGTCCAAGTTAAGCTTGGCTCTTTTATTGCTAACAGAAAACATACAACTATCATTTGTATTAGAATAAGACAAATCAATTTTATAAATATCATCCCGTAGGATAGCATTAAAATAAACCAAATTATTTCTAGAAACGGAAATTAAATTATCATTCTCAAAGCGGTTAACAAAACCATCCTTGTATAAACGTGAAACTGAAATGATGCCTCTTGTAATAGATGGAGCATAATGACAATTGTGTAAAATGAAAACAAGTCGACTAGGAAGACACAAATGAAATTCTCCAATAGCTTCAACTGTTGTATGATGACCATCGCCCACGTACAGACTTAAAGCTCCTGGCTTCAGTTTCCTACTTCCCCTGAGACCCTGAGTAGTTATACAAATATGAGTACCATAACCCGTATCATAAACCCAAGATGTACTAGGAAAAGAGTAGAGTTCTATGGTGAAAATACCTGAAGTGCTAGCTCCTTGAGATAGCTTCTTCTTTTTCATCAACTCGGCGAGATAAATGGGACAATTCCTTCTCCAATGACCTACTTCACCACATTGGTGGCAGATCGCGTCCTTCGCAGGATTATCCTTCTTGGGTGTTGGAGGATTCTTGGGTTTGGGAGCAAAAGGTGGCGCCTGCACAGGTGCATAGCCCATCTTTGCTTTGCCTTTCCCTTGATTCCCCTTAGCAGCCTTATGCGATTTCTTCTTTTGGTTTTTCTGGATCCTTCCTGCTCTTATAGCATGAAGAGCAGGTGCAACTTCTTTTGGAGGAAGAGTTTGCTCATGTAGCTTCAGCATAGCATGCAACTCAGTCACGGTCTTCCCCATGCTATGCATGTTATAATTTTGCACAAAACCATCATATTCCTTTCTCAGTGAGACCAAGATAAGGCTTACAGAAAGGTTTTGAGTCATGGCATGACCGAGACGTTCCAAGTTGTCTATATAGCTCTTCATTTTGAGAACGTAAGAGCTTACAGACTGCCCTTCTTCCTGTTTGCACGCGTGGAATTCTCGCACAATCTGAAGAAGTTCCTGATCTGCCTGTTGTACATACAACGTTTTCAGTTCCTTAAGCATATCAAATGCACCAAGGTGTTCCAGATTCTTTTGGATATCTGGGTCCATGTTCATAAGCATAAGCCTAGCAATTTCCTTTTGAGCCATTACCAAGCTTAAATGCTGGTCACGACATACAGAGGATTTGCTGTCCAGTAGGTGTAACTGCAGAGAGGAATTGGCTGCTCTTAGAATGGTAACTTGTCTTCAACAAAGAGCACAATATGAAGATTGTGATACCATTCCATGAAGTTATTTCCAGTTAATTTTTATTTTTCAAACAACGACCTGAATAACGAATTGTTTAGTATGGTGGTAGTCATCTACAATTTAGAAAAAGTTCAAATTAATTAATATTTTTGATAATTAAATTCTTAATAGAATTAACTACCTAATTAATTTATTAATTAAGACTAAGACTCCACTTGACCTCCCACTTATTAACAAAGGTTGACCAATAACGAAAACCAAGTAAGGGCAAGAGGTATGCGACGAGGCGTTAATTACATTTGATGCAACTCTTAGATTTATGAGACCGGTCTAGACATTAGTAAACACGTAATAATGTCAAGAGCATGTTTAGTTCTCATCTTATGCCTCGAGCACGAGGTCTGACTAGGACTACCTGATTTAAGTCTACCAAGCAAAAACGCGCAAAAATAGTTAAAGGTCTGACTAGTGAACCATAATTTCCATGGGTTAGAATGACCCTGAGGTCTGACCAGAGCAGCCAAGCCAAATGCACGTATTCTTGGTTGGATGGCATTGACTTAAATTTTAACTATGGGGTATACACATAAAAGTGTCAAAAGCGTGTACAAAGAGGCATGCAAACAACTTTGTAGCGCTAATTTTAAGATTTTTTATATATGACATTGTAGTGATTAAATTGGTTCACGGTAACTCCAATCGAACGTGCAAAGAAGCGGAGAACCAGGTCAGCGCGAAGCTTATTAAAAACCTGGATTCTTTAGGAATTTGACTACTCCGCCTTAAACTTCTCTTATAGTTTGTTCTAGTAGATGAGCCGTACTTCCTAATAATCCATAATGTCCAGTTTTTAATTCATCTTGAAATCAAGTTTCATAGTTATAGTCTTATTAATTTTCTCAAAAAAAACAAGTTTTTCACGAAACAAATAATAGGTCACAATGAGCATATATTTATGCGTGTAATTAATAGACTAGTTTTAATATCATCTTTCTCTATAAGTATTAGTCCATATTGCATACATATTAGGCGTGTACACGAGTAATCAAGTAAAAATATGCACATAAAAGACTAAAACTAAAGATGACATTAAATAAACAAGTAAACATGTAAAATCCGAGTTCTCAAGCGAGTCTTCCTCAACTGCATATTTAGATTCCGTGGGTCCCCTTGGGTCCTTTCCAAATTGTCCCCCCCCCTGTCCCCTTTTCCCTTCCTCCCCCTAACCCCTCCCCACTTCCCCTCCTTTAGGTATTTTATGTTCCTTCCGTTTCCCATTACTCCACTCCTATAACACTTTACCTTTTACCCCGTTATTCCTCTCCCGGTAAGATTGTCGTGGGCCATCCGTTTCCTTCCTCCCGGGTAACCATTACGGGTTTCCCCTCCCATTTCTCCGCCAGGGAGATACACTTGTAAAGTCATTCCGGTCGCCCCCCATTCCTGGATTCTCCCCATTTTACCCCCCCATATCTTCTGATGGCCCCATGTTGTCCCTTCCAGCCCCACCTCTTCCCCCGTGAATTCCCAATCCTTCCACCTAGTTTTCCATGTTCCCCTGGTTGGAGTACTTGGCCCACCCTCCTCCCCAAACCTTTGGTGTTGGTATAGAGTTTATTTCACTTCCATCCCCTCCTTTCCTTCCTTGGCTTCCATGAAAGTATAAAAGTTAGAAATTGTATCCTTCCCACCTCCTCCTTCCACCCATTCTCGCCCCATTTCCTACCTTCCTCTTCCCTCCTTTACATTCAATCCCAGGTGGAGAACCATCCCACCCTTCCTCCCCTTAGAATATGCCCGTGATACTTCCTCCCCTTCAGAAAGCCCAGGCCCAGTTCCTCCTCCCCCATTTCCCCCGTCCCTCTTCCTTCGTCCTCCCCTCCCCCTCCTCATCCCTACTAGTTCCTTAGCAAGAAATTGCGATTTCCCAAACCCCAATCGGTTGCCCTTCCATTCCACGTTCCCGCCACCCTTGCCGCTCCCCTCAGATTAGGTAAGGTCTCCCTTCCATTTTAACATTCCAGAAGAGTCCCCGCTTCCCCGTCCCTCCCCACCGTGGCGATTTACGGTTTATTTTGGCCCTTGTCCTCCTTTTCCTACCCTTTCCAGAGATTCTTCCTGGGAATTTCCTCCGGACTGTCCTCCTTTGGTTAGTCACTTATTGTTGTTGCTTCCACGTATCCTTTTCCCCGATTTAGTTGTTTGAGGTGGTTGAGCGGTTAGAACCTTTCCTCCTCCTCCTCCACCCACCTAATGTTTTTTCCCCAGTTCCACTCCCTGGTTCTCCCTATATTGTAATATCCGGACCAGTAACTTGTTCCAGGTCCTTCGTTCCCCCCTCTATTTCCAAATTAATACCCCTGACCCCTCCGATTCTCGATGTAATTTATTCCCCACAGTGTCCTGCCTGGATTCCTCTTCCCCAGTAAGGATAAAAGATTTCCCTTCCCTGACAATAGTTTCCATCCTCCTTCCCTCCCAATCCTTTCCTCCCCCGTTCCTTCCCCTCCTAAGATGGTGGATTGTTTCCATCCTAGTTGGAATCCCCTCCGTGGGGGTTCTTCCCCCCCCCTCCCCTAGGTCATCCAAGTACCCTTTCACCGTTTTTGCGATCCTAAACTTCCCCTCGTCCCAAAGGTGGTGTTAAGTTTTAGGGCATTCCACTTCTCCGGGTCCCCGCCGTTCCTTCCGGGCTGTCTCCATCCTGTGTGTTAAGACCCCCCCTGTGAAGCATCTGAATTTAATATTTTTTCCCGTTCCCCTTCCCCATTCCCCTATCCTCCTTCCCCACCCTCCGCTAGTCCTCCCTCCCCAGTCCCTTCCCCCCATTGCCTCTCTTTCCCATTGCCACCCACTCCTACTTCCACCAGATAGTTAGTACGTGGGGGGGGGGGGGGGGGGTGATTTTTTTTTCTGTTGCCCCCTATTTATTCCTGTCCCCACCTATTCCGAGCAAGTTCGTTGAAACCCTTCCGGCATTTGTTTGACAACGATTCCGTGACCCTATCCTTCCCTTTCCCTCCCCTAACGTTCCCCTTCCTACCTCCTCCAAGCGTGGTTGGGTAAACCTTCCTTCCCTCTTCCAATTCCCCCCGGGTTTAGCCCCCCCCCCCCCCTTCCCCTACCCCCCACCCCTCCGAGTCTACCGTGGTTATTCCTCAGTCTGTCCACATGTTCGTTTGTTGATAATTGATGTTTTACCTCCCCTCCTTATTTTCCTTACGACCCTCCTTTCCCTTTTTGAATCCATAATCCATTGGACCCCTACCCCGAGATATATAGTTATATTTCCTGGAGTTCCCCCCTTCCTTTGAACCCTAATGAGCTTCCCCCTGGGGTATTTGTTGTATACCCTATTCACCCCTTATCCCTCCCATGTCCTCTCAGTTTTTCACCCCCCTGGTCCCACTCCCCCCCAGTTTTTTCCCGTTTTACACCCACGTCCCCTCCCAACCAAAGCGGGTGATTCCCTTGCCTTGGGTTTCCACTACCATAAGAACGTTGTTGTAAAGGTCCTTCCCAGTAGTCCCGGATTCCAAACTCCATTCTCCCCGGTATTTTAGTGATCCCCTTTTATTTAACATTGTCCAAAGTTATTTTGTTCCCCAATCCCTACCCCAACCCCTCCTTACCTTCCTACCTATTTAATCCACTCCTTCCTTCACAAGCCTATTATATGTTTAATTAGATAAAATCCCCCGCTCCCCCCCCACTCCGATTAATCCCCGTATTTCCTTTTCCTCTTCCGGTGTTTCCTATTCCTTTCTATCCTTCCTTCAGTTTGTCTTCACTTAATTCCTTCTTTCCTCCTTCCCTCCCCTTAGATAGGGTATCTAGCCCCCCTTCCTGAGCATGAATTCCCCAATGCGGAAGAAACGATAGGAGTTTCCATTCCCTTTTACCCCCTCCTCCATCCATTCCAAAGTTTGTCCCCTTTCCGTTCTCCCCCCCCCCTTCCCCGTTCCCTTTTTTTTTTTTTCCCCTTTCCCATAACCCCAATCCTACCCGAACTGTTATTTTTCCTGAAACACCGTTCTTCCTCCACCATAGGTGATCCTTAAGTATGAGTTTTAGATGGTATTCTTTACCTTCCTCCTTCGCTACCTCCCCTCTTTCCGAATGATTCCTTCCTGTTCCGTTTTATTCCATGATATCCTTTGGTTACCCAGCCGGGCCTTCCCCCCCCTTACCTCCATTTTCCGATCAACTTAAGAAGAAGACCCTCCTATCCATTCGGAATTAATGTTAATTCCCCGTCTTCCCTTCCACCGCTATGAATTTCCAATGAACCCCCCTCCAAAAGTTTTCCAAATACATATAGCCCTCCGTCTATTTGGGATTCTCCTTCCATTGGCCTTCTTCCCTTCCCACGTTTGCTCCTCCTCGCGATTCCGTTTCTCCTTCCCCCTCCCCTAGGACCCCCTATCTCCTTCCCCCTGGTTCAGTATAAGTCCCCTCTCGCTTTCACCTTCCATGTTTTTTTGTCCCTACATGTCATCCCCCTTTTTTCCCCCCTCCAAAGTTGGTGATTCCTCCCCCCGGTTATAGTTTGTCCCTATGGTATGGTTATCCTTACCTTCCCTTCTCTTTCTTCCCTCCCGATTCCGTTTTCCCCCCTTCCTTCCTTCTTTTAAAGGGTGATGAGGGTTCCTTCCTCCCCAATTCCCCTCCCCCGCCCTCCGTCCCCCCTCGTTCCCATATCCTAATTCTCTTTCCCCCCCTGAGAATCTAGTTCTTCCCTTCCTTTCCATTCACCCTTAGGTCCTTGCCCGTAATTTCCTTGTCCCTAGCAATATTCCCCCCTCTCCTAGTACCCGCTTTCCCCAAGCTCTCTCCTTCGCGCTGGGTCCACTTCCGATTTTTCCTTTATTGCCCACCCCCCCCTTCCAAATCCCCGGGTTTACCACGTATTTACCCTATATTGGCCAAAACTCCTTCCTCCCCAGTGAAATTCCCCTTCCCATTTTAATAAATTTCTTTAATTATTTCCCCACGATCCCATATCCCTTTGTGGCCTCCTTAGTTTTCCCCTATCCAGATTCCAAGCGATATCGTTTTTCCAACTCACCCAGGTCCTTTCCCCTGTGCTCCACCCGTTAATGTTTGAAATCCGTTAGTATTCATATTTAAACCACGTGCCTCTTACTCCACCCCCCCCGGGTGAGTGTTCCGTTTTAGCATATCATATGCACCAAAGTGCTCCAGAGTCTTTTGGATCTTTGGGTCCATGGTCATAAGCATAAGCCCAACAATTTCCTTCCAAGCCTTGACCCAAGCAGAGTGAGTAGCAAGGACATCTGGAGAAGTTACTTGTCCAGCAAGTGGAACTAGCAGAGCCGGTATTGGCTGCTCCAAGTATGGTAACTTGTCTTCAACTGATAGCACAATCCAAAGATTACGGTACCAGTCCATGAAGTTGAGTCCAATTAGTTTTTGTTTTTCAAAAATGTCTTGAATAACGAATTGTTTACTACGGTGGTAGTCATCTACTTGTAGAAAAAGTTCAAATTTTTTAGTATTTTCGATAATTAAATTCTTAATAGAATTAACTACCTAATTAATTTACTAATTAGGACTAAGATCCAACTTAACCTCCCACTTATTAACAAAGGTCTGACCAATACGAAAACAAGTAGGGCAAGAGGTAAGCGACGAGCGTTAATTGCAATTGATGCAACTCTTAGATTTATGAGACTAGTCCAGACATTAATAAACAAGTAATATCGTCAAGAGCATGTTTATTTCTCATCTTATGCCTCGAGCACGAGGTCTGACCAAGCCTACCCGATTTAAGTCCACCAAGCAAGAACGCGCAAAAATAGTTAGAGGTCTGACCAGTGAACCAAATTTGCCATGGGTTAGAATAACCCTGAGGTCTGACTAGAGAGGCCAAGCCAGATGCACGTGTTCTTGGTTGGCTGGCATTGACTTAAAATTTTCATAGGGGTATACACATAAAAGTGTCAAAAGCGTGTACAAAGAGGCATGCAAAACAACTTTGTAGCACTTATTTTAAAAACTTTCATAATTGACATTTTAGTAATACATTGGTTTACGATAACTCCAATCGAACGCACAAAAGAAGCGGAGAACCAGGTCAGCGCGAAGCTTATTAATAACCTGGATTCTTTAGGAATGTCCGCCTTAAACTTCTCTTATAGTTTGTTCTAGTGGATGAGTCGTACTTCCCAATAATTCATAATGTCCAGTTTTTAATTAATCAAGAAATCAAGTCTCATAGTTTAGAGTCTTATTAATTTTCTCAAAAATCAAGTTTTCCACAAAACAAATAGCATGTCACAATGAACTTGTTTGAGCGTGTAATTAATAGACTTGTTTTAATATCATCTTTCTTTATAAGTATTAGTCTGTATTGCATACATATTAGGCGTGTAAACGATTAATCAAGTAAAAATATGCACATAAGCATACAAATACAAAAGATGACATTAAATAAAACATGTAAACATGTAGAATCCGAGTTCTCAAGCGAGTCTTCCCCAATTGGAGAACCATAAGACCCTCACTAGGTTTTCATCAATGTGCCTAGATCGCCCCATTCATTACAAAAGTGATTTAGTAGGTCTTATGGCCGGAAAAAGGAAACAAAATCAGACTAAATATGTAAAAGATCTAGTTTCCAAAAATAAAAGATTTTAATTTCCATAAATAAAATCAAGATCTTTTAGATATATAGTGTGATCTACTATAAAAAGGAAACAAATATACTAAATTAACAATTTAATTTTATTCTTTTTTAACCTATATTAACAATTAATAGTTTTCAAGATCTAGATCTATAAATTTTATTTAATTATGGCAAGGATTTGCATAATCTTTGCCATATTTGCAAGACAACAATAAATAAAATTATAAAATGCAGCAGATCAAGCATGTGAATTAAATCTAGGTGTGTACAAATCAAGACATGATATAATTTAAAACGTGTAACCCTAATGCCAAAACGAGTTGACTCGTGATGCCACTGTTAGGATTTAACAAACTAGGTAACCAAGTTAGCTACGAGTACATAGCGGAATGGATCTAGTTTTAGCACAAAGATTAACACATAATAAAAAGGAAATTAACTAATCTTTAAGCCTTAGATCCTGAAAACGAGTTAGCAGTTAAATTATTGCTTCTACGGTTGCTCACACAAACACGTCAACCAAGTATGAGTCGATTGCTAGTCAACCTTCACGAACCAAACACCACGTGTTGAATCAATAACCAAACGCACCCTTGTGAGCTTGTACCGAAAACCAAACACTCCTTAAGGCTTGAACCGAAATCGCCAAAACCCTAATCAGGGTTTTTCCTAATTCGGTTGCACCGAAAACAAAACAAACCGAAACCCTTGGTTTGGGTTTATGTATTCGCCGAGCAAGGAGATCAAAACCGAATCTCTAGGTGAGGGATTTATTGTTATTAAACACAAGGAAAACAAAGAAAGTGATTAACCCTTAAAAGGGTTTAACCGGATTTGGTTTAGGGAAAAAGGAAGAACCAAAAATCCCTTGAGGGATTTAATTCGGTCAAATAATGGAGGAGAGGAAAACCGAAACTAGCTTAGGGTTTTTAGGGATTTGTGAAAGTTTTGAATGAATGAAGAATGAGGTGTAGGGGTTGTGTTTATATAAGCACAAGCCCAACCCCTATTCTTGTACAACAAGGAAACTTAGTTTCCTTTTCCCCCTCTAGCTCCATAACCGAACAAACACCCCCTTTCTAGAACCTAGGGGATTCAGCCAAATAATGGCCTCCCTCGGGTTTGGGTTTTGTTCGTTTTAGTCCCTTGGTTTATTATTTAAATATTCTTTACACTAGTTAAACGGGTAACAGTAACTAACGACTATTTAAATACTCATCGTGAAGTAAAACATACTCTAAGTGTTTAACGCGTGTGCCCCCAATAGGCTCATGTATTTCTAACATATAACTTGCAGAACCGACTAGCATATTCCAACATTATTTACTTATGATTAGATGAAACTTAGATTTTAGATCCTTTTAATGTTGCTTCTTGTGATGGATGTGCGCGTTAGGCTTTAGAAAACTAGCCATAAGATATTAAATTGGCATAGACGTCTAGGGAAACGTGAGTGTGTAGAAAGGATACCATCGGTAACAGTCTTTATACTACCTTACCCCTAATATGGTTGATCCCTCTTAAGATATTTCATTTTCATTTAATATACTCTTAGAGGCCATGTAATAGTCTTTATACTACCTTACTTGTGTGTTGCCTTAACGTAATATTAAATAGACGAGACGGTTCGTGTAAGTTCGTTCATGCCTTATGAAATACTTACACAAATCAGTACAAATGTGACAAAGTAACATAATAGGAGAAAGCAAATCTGAGAGTATGCATAATTAAGTAAATACGTTCTTTTATCATATAGTTATCACCAAAGTAGTTTAGATTTATTTATTTATTATTAGTTTAATCAAACCAACCTCTCAAACCATGAATTTACCTGCTTTTTATAAAATAAAAATACAAAAAGAATCTTCTCTCAACCCTATAGACCTCTGTTAAATTCTGATCGAGCCTTCCCAACCTATTCCCCTAGAGAATGATAACAACCCCCGAGTCTTGCCTACACTACAACGATTAGGTGTACTGCCTAGGGAGTTGTGAAACTTCTTGTTCAAGTCCTACGACGACCGCACATCAAGTTTTTGGCGCCGCTGTAGGGGAATAGTTAGGTTTCGACCATTGTTTAACTTAGGTTTACTCGCTTGATTCCTATCAAGTGAGATTTTTATTTTTACTATATTAGCTTTCTCGTAGTCTATCTTTTCTTTGTGTTATTTGTTTCATAATCCATTTTTGTTGACCTCTATGCGAGACAAAAATCCTATCCGTACTCTTGGAGATTACTCCAAACCTAGCCACGAGGCTATAGGAACACCATTGAGCTCCCTGAAGGGAACAATGTGGTGCCTCTTCGATCTGACATCATCCAGTTGGTGCAAAACAAATGCTCATTCCACGGACTTCGGTCTGAGGATCCAAACCAACACCTTAAGGATTTAGCAATTGGCTTAAACGTCTTCCACCAGGATCCATCTCAACATGGGAGGATCTTACCACTCGTTTCCTTGCTCAATTCTTTCTACCGGGAAGGACTGCAAAACTCTGTAACGACATCCTTATGTTTCAACAACATCAAGGAGAGTCTCTCTCTAAAGCATGGACTCATTTTAAGGACTTACTCCAAAAATTCTCTCACCATGGCATCCATCTTTGGCTCCAAGTCCAAATCTTTTATGACCATGTCAATCCCACCATAAGACGAACCATTGACCAATTGGTTGGTGGTAAGCTTCATGACAGAAACGCTGAAGAATCCTGGGCACTATTAGAGGACCTCGCCCTTTATGACAATGAAAGTTAGAACGACCTAAAGGACTTCGCTAAGCCGGTCAAGGCAATCTCTTTGCCTCAAGATGTCCCGAGTACATCCGACCGTCGTCTCATCGAGCTCTAAAATCAAGTCAACGCTTAATGGAAGCTCATCTTGCTCCTAAGCAACCTGTTCAAGTGAACAAAATCACTTCTTCATGTGACTGCAGTGGTCCCCACGACACTCAGTACTGAATGGAAAATCCCGAGCAAGCTTTTGTTGAGTATGCATCCTCGCGTACCGACGAAGCAAGAGGCATCTGGCACACTTTCAAGCCTGAGCAAAACAATCTTGGTGACACTTACAATCCATCTTAGAAAAGTCACCTAAACCTTAGGTGGAGGCAACCTCAAAATTCTCAAAATTATTTTTCAAGCCCACCTAACCATTTTCAACCTAATGGTTCGATCTCGAACCGCCCTTTCAACAACAATCCTCAAAGTTTTAATAATTAATCAAATCTTGAAGGATTGATGTCCAACTTTATGGCATCTTAAGACGCTAGATTGTCCAAGTTTGAAGCCGATTTCAAACAACAAAAAAGCAAGATGACCAACAAATTGACACAGTCTTGAAGGCCATCACCGATCGAATAACGGGAGCACTTCTCGGCGACACGATTAAGAACCCAAAACTGAATGTTAACTCTACCTCTTTAGTTTTGTCTTCTCGTTCTTACCCAACAAAAGACCCTCAATGCTCAACCCAAATCCATAATTATATCAATGTTGTCAAAACGTGTTCCATAGAGACAAACCATTCCCAAAAGGACCAGCTGCAAATGCTCATGGAAATTAGAACACGACAAACTGAAAAACCTGAGCAAACCTTACAAGACGAATTCAAGGATTTGCATCTTAATCTACCGGTTCTCGAAGTCCTAGCTCATGCTCCAATGTACAATGCAATTCTTGACAAATACATAGAGAGCTTAGAGCTAGGCAAAAATGGGTCCGCATTTATCCAAGACGAAATACCAAAAAGGATGGAAGACCCTGGGTTATTCACTCTACCTTGTAGACTAGGAGACTCCAAACCTTTTGATACCTTGGCTGATTTTGGGTCTTGCGTGAACATAATCCCATTATACCTCTTCAAAAAGCTCAACATATGACTATTAGAGGAAGCTGACCATGTTTTTGGGTTAGCAAATGTAACCAAGTCTTACCATGTTGGAATTAATAGAGATGTAGAAGTCCACATAGGAAGACTAAAACTCTTAAACGACTTTACATAATCAACATAAAAAAGGACCCCGAAACCCCTTTACTAGTAGGAAGAGGATTCCTAGCAACCACCAATGCAGTTATAGATTGTAGGAAAGCCAAAATAATGGTAGGAGAAGGGATCACTATATTGGTATTCGGAGTAAAAGGAATCGAACTAGGTGAAGAGGAAGCACCTTATTGGACCACATTAGGAAAAATGGAGTCATACAGACCATGACCTAGTTCAGATGGTGTGGGCGCTCGAACCCCTTACTATGCTAGGAAGGAATTCATAGACTGTCATTTACCCGGGGAATGGGAATTAGCTAGAGATGTTAAGACCAATCCCTTTAAGGACGTCCTAGTATTTAGAAGAATGGTTGAATTCTTAAGGGCTATACCCATAAACCTTAAGAGAAACATGTGGGAGTCAGAAGATTTAATAGAAAACCCGATCAACTAGGACAAACCACCCAAAAATGGAGACGGGGCGTGGTACGCCAAGATTAGGCTGATTGATCCAGATGGAGAAGAATTCACCAAAACCCTCCAGTCAATCCCCACCTCTAGAAAACTTTTTGAAAGGGAGAGTCCAAGGGATATCATCAACCTGGACCACTTCTATGACAAAGGACGTGCGACTTCAAGTCTAGCTACAAGACTCATAAATAAAGAAAAACGCTTTTTGGGAGGCAACCCAATATTTATTTTCCCGTATTTAGTAGTGTCTTGTGTTTTAATTCTTTATCATTTATTCTTGTATGTTTGAATTATATTGTAATCATGCTTTGTTTTGTTTTTAACTTCGTCTTATTAACAATCAAAGGTATTTTGCATAAAATAAGTATAGGGGAAATTATCCGGTTTATAAGAACCAATTCAAACATATAAAATAAATTATTTAGGTTAATTCGCGTCAGTTTCGAGCATTGATTGTAATGATTAATTTCCTTCCAGTTTTATGCATATTTTCTACAAGAAACAACTAATAAGACGGCGTGCAAAACTTTTTTTTTTTTATTTTCCGAAAAAAGACGATGGTGAATTTTTCACATAGAAATACAGTGTGTGGAGAACGCCGCTTAAAAATAGTGTGACAAGACAGTCTGGATTGTTAAGCGCCACGCGTCAGGATTTGATTCTGACGTCATCAACCCTCAAACCTGTAAATTTCAAACATTTTCAATTATATTTTGAAAAAATCACATTATTCACAATCTCGAAAATTTGTATTGTTTCTATTATTAACTACCGTACAAACCTAGAATATAATCATCACTCTCTATCCCCCATTCCCTTACTACTTTAATAATCAACCCTATAAGTTTTCGTTGTATAGTAACATTCCCGCTGATTTTACCGCAAGTTAGTGTCTTTGCTTTAATTTAGCATGTTCGAATTTGATGAAAGAATCAGGAATTCTTAGAAGTTGCTCATTAACGACTTTCTGATTCTTGGAGGATAATTTAACCAGTTATCGCATGTTTCTTCTCCATTATTGAGCAAACCAGGGGAGTACTAGTTTCTTTTACTTATTTTCTTTTCTCTTTATTCGTTTTATGGGTACTTTTAAAGAACATTGAGAACAATGTTCAAAATAAGTGTAGGGGAAATAAGCCTTAGAAACTATTCCTTCAATTGCCATTTGTTTTGTCTTTAAAATGATGGGTAATATATCAAAACATAGCGTGAAAGGTAATTTTAACCAAAATTAATTTTTTTTATGACACATACTAACAAAAACCGAGTATTAATAGCATCTCATAGATAGGAATTTATATGACTAGCACAAAAACCCTCATAATTCCACCTTAAAAATGTGAGGTTCGCCTTTAGATCTTTAAGAATTTGGGTATCCATTTTTGATACCCAAGATAGTTTATACCTTTAGCTTGTTCGAGTTAAGGTTGAAATGCAGTCACATGTGTCTATTTATTCATTACGGATGTGTACGTATGGTCTTTCTCACCTTTTTTGGAGCATTGGTATCACTATTAAATTATATGAGTGTACCGGTAGTGTATTAAATTCTAGAACTTGTTTTTGTGATACATCCTGAGACCGCATAGTGAGAATTAGGATTTGCTAAATTATAAGAGGCACTAGGATTAACCTATGTTCTAAACCTGTATTTGTTATGATGGTCACATCGATCATATAACTATCCCACACCCGTGCTTCACACCTATTTTTAGCGCAAGACTCCCCTAGTATGACCCTCCGAGCCTATCCTTTTAATGGTTCTTGTAATTTTTTGGTTAAGCCGGACTATTAATGAAGAGCATTGTTAACCCTTGAACCAATTGTTACACCCAAATCGCCTTAGCCACATTTTATGTACTTACTTTTAGTACATTATTGTTTTAACCCAAGTTAATTATTGAGTACACGGTTTCTAAGTTCTTATCCTTGTAAATACAGTTTTAGGACGATTAAGATTCATGGTAGTATTTATTTCGCGGAATAATAGGGAAGAAAAGTTAAGTCAATACCCCCATAAGTTTGTCAAATGATCTCCATGTTATGTTGATCCATCTCAATTCGGGTCATTAGTTAGATTGTAATTATGTGTTATAAACCCCAAGTTATGATGTATTATGTTCAAAAAAATTGAAAAGAAAAATAAAAGTGTAACCATTGCCCTTTTTGTGTTTTTAATATTCTAATTTAGTCCTTCGACTATTTGACGTTTGTTAATTTATTTAGAACATTGTACCATGTTGACGGTGGTGATTTTATAAGAATAGTGGTAATTAATGGTTTATTATGAATAATAATCCTTTTTAGAGGTTATTATTGTGTTATTTATATTCCGGGTGGTTGACCCGTGAATTTTCAGAAATGCCGAAAAACGAGTCCCGACACTTCCGTTAATGTCCAAATGAGTTTTTGGGAGGTCTAATATGAAAATATGTTAAGTAAATACTCTAAGTTATTTGAAAAGTATTTTTAAAGTGAATAAAAATGCTAAGTAACTTTGGGGAATATTTTACGATCGAGTTTTGTGAGTTTTAAGTGATTCCGACACGAAAACGAAGACGACCGAGGCCTTGGATGCCTTGGCCGGTTCTACAACAAGGAAGGGAGACAATGTGGCATGTTTTTAGCACTATGGTACTAGTATTTGGCCTATATTTATTTGTTTGCTTCCAAGACTCATGCATTCCTTATTTTTGCTTTCAAATTAAGCACACACGCTTCTCTCTTTCTCCTTTCTTTCGTCCGACCTAGAAAACACACACACACACACTTCATTTTTGAAATTTGATCAAAAACATGAGAGTTTGGGTACTTCCGGGTTGATTCTAGTGTTCGGGTATTCATTAAAACAACGTTTGGGTTGTCCGGTTCGCGTCGAAAATTATTTTGAAGACCATTCTTGTAAGTCTTTCAAATTTAAATTTTACTTGTCCTTTTGGGTTGTTAGTGATGCATAGATGTTAGTTGTACGACCCGATCGTTTAAAATCGAAAGCGAAAAATTTATAAATCGGTACATAGGGTGCGTTGAGAATTCGAATGAAATAGAAAAGATATAAGGTTTTGATAGTTTTGATATTGTGGTCGTGATGGTTAAAAACATATATTTGCTATGTAGCTTGTTTTTTATGTGGCTTATTTGGGCTTATTTTTAAGCTCGACTGAGCTTATTTTGGGCTTATATGCCCACGACAACAAATGGTAACACAATGAAAGTGTTTTTGGTTATTACTCTAGTATGTCGTATTTTTGTGGACTATTATTATAGCTTATGGTGATAACCAAATACGATACGTAGCTTATTAGCCTATTTTTAAGCTTAATATGTATATTTTGAAGCTTATGGGCTCACGGCCCAATAAGTCCTTTGTGAGCCGTGGCTTATTTATGGTTTATTGTGGTCCGGGTTACTTTGTTACTTATGGTTTGGGCTTATTTTCACTATTGGGCTTTATATTGGGCCCGAAATATATTGTATATATATATATGAAACTCTTAATGGATCCTTATTAGTTGTTTTGGGAGTTTTGACGGACTTTTGAAAAGTGAAAAATACTTGTAAAGTTATATTGAAAGTCTTTTTGAGAATGTATTTTGGTAAACATCGTGAAATATGATTTTTGGGAATTTGGTCGGAAAGTCGAAATATTGGAAATTGTTAAAAATTAGGTTTAAAACCCTTGGGAAACGTCATATATACGTACGGGTCATGCCGAAATTTCGTAAAAAGTATATAATTAGAATTTTACTTAAAACGTGATTTTTATTTTTAACAATAAAATATTATTATTTTATTATTTTATAAAGTCGACTAAAAGACGAAAAATATAATTTTTCTTGAAACTTTTCTAAAATGTTTAGTGTAAACAAACATTTTATTTCGTAAAGTATAAATGGTATATTTATGGTAACTAAGTGTACCGAATGGATTTATCGAAGTATACTTATAAGTATTTATTATAAGAATTTACTTATATTACTTAACTATTTTACGTAAATAGTATAAGTATATTGTACTAAGATATGAGTCTGATATGGTATCTGTTGGAGTTAAGTCGTCAACATCACACCACTAAAACGTTAAAGATAACCGTACAACATGCGTCTAACCTCTATGCATCAAACCTGAAAACTGTTTTGAAATGAATGATTAAAATGGGACATTAACTAGACTAGGTCGTGTGTGGATGTTGTTGCATTTGCTATTTGAGTTTACTATTGGAGACAGTTGCTTGAGGTGAGTTCTCGTAGCCCCACTTTTATATCTTTTCCGTTTGGGGAAAATGATACTCAACTGTATTTTGAAATGTTTTTTGATCAGTGTGAAATGTGGTTTTGTTTTGGGACAATTTATGTGCTTATGACTGTTGTGTAAATATTATGTGTTACATGATTATTTGGATCGGAAGGGTATGCTTATCCTAGTATCTGTGTGGTTATTGGATCGGAGGGGTACGCTTATCCTAGTATTTTGTGTGATAATTAGATCGGTGGGGTACTCCTACCATAGTATGTGTGAGGTCCTGCCCTAATCTAGTGCTCCAGCTGGTAGGCCCTTTATGTGCGTAAGTGACATATCGGAGTTGCGGCTCCAAGAGCATTGGTATATGCTGGTTTGGTGACTAGCGGGGATGCTAGGTCATCGTACATGATTAGCGGGGATGCTAAGTCATGGGTTTAATTACATATATTCACTGTCATATAGCACTATTGTCCGCTGTTTAAATGATTGGCACATCAATTAGATTTAAGGTCAAACCTACGAGCTCATTAACATTATTGTTGACATTTTCGAGTATCATTTTCAGGTGAAGTTAATGATCGTTAAGGTTGTGGTGCATGTAGCAGACTTTTAGAGAATTCCCGTAGGAATCTTGTTTGAAAAGTCTTGCGTTTGATGTACGCTATGGATTAGTTTTCTTAAGTGTAATAATTGGCGATTACGTGTTGTGTTCTTGGATGGGACATCACTCAAGGTTGTATTGAGATTGATGGTCATCATGACACTTATCATTTATGCATTTTAGTTTTCTCTATTATGTATCTTGTGTTATGAATGATCATTATGTTACATTTCTGTGTTTCCGCTTATGACGGGGTGTGACAGAATGGTAATCAGAGCCAAGGTTATATAGAACTAGGTGGTTTGGCCTAGACTATAACCTAGGAACCTACATATAGTTGCTTCATAGGATCTATGTGCTCGATGTTCTGCTTATATGTGCTTATGTGGTTATATGGTATATGGTACTAGTTAAGTCATTCATTGAAATATGTGAGCCTGATACTAAGTACAACTGGGAAAGGATACATGTATAAATATTTTGGCCAACGTAATTATAAACGTATCACGATTCACACATACTTAGTATGATCGTTCGCACAAATCGGTGTTGACACCTTAGGGCCATATGAGGCAGGGTATAGTATATTAAGTTATCATATATGTGTTGACCGTCCCACCTACCTAACGTTGCCTATGTTCTCCCTTGTGTAGATAATGCCGCCAACAATGATGACCCAAAGTGTTGGCCGGCCTGTTGCCGTATCATGAGGAGGGGGAACGGGTGGACGAGCCGGTAGAGGTGGTGGTAGGACTAGAGGTCGTTCTGGTGATCAGGGTGATGGTAGGATTAATGGTCAAGGTGGCCAAGTAGGTGGTCAGGGTAGTGAGATGAATGATGGTGTTAACGGAGTCCCCGACTTCTCCACCATCATTGCACGTCAGTTGTAGAATTTAATTCCCACTATTGTAGCCCAAATAGGCGACCAAGGTAGTAAATGGTAGGAATCAAATTGGCGATGCCGTCAATGACAACATTCGGGGTGATGTTAGTAGGGTTTGTACCTATAAGGAGTTCTTAGCTTGTAACCCGAAAGAGTATGATTGTAAGGGAGGTGCTATAGTGTATACCCATTGGATTGAGAAGATGGTTTTTGTTTAGGATATGAGTGGGTGTAGGGATAGTTAGAAGGTGAAGTACACTGCTGGTTCATTTATTGGTAAGGCTCTCACGTGGTGGAACTCTTAAATCCACAAACGAGGTCAGGAAGCCGTTGTATGTATGTCTTAGGAAGACTTTAAGACTTTTACTAGGGAGGAATTTTTGCCCGAGTAATGAGATGTAAAAGTTGGAAAATGAGTTGTGAAATCACGTCATGATCGAGGTTGGTCATGCTGCGTATACTGATAGGTTTCATGAGTTGGCTAGGTTAGTTCCTCACTTAGTAACCTTGGAAGGTAAGAGGATTGAAAGGTATGTGTATGGCCTTGCTCTACAAATTCGAGGAATGGTGGCAGCAACGGAGCCAAAGACCATCCAAAAGGCTGTGCAGATAGCTGGCACATTGACTGATGAAGCCCTTAGGAATGGGTCAATCAAAAAGAACCCTGAGAAGAGAGGAAATATGGGAGAACCTAGCAAGGATTAGAATGTGAGAGATAACAACAAAAGGACTAGGACTGGAAATGCATTTGCCATAACTACCAACCCTGTAAGGAGAGATAACACGGGTACGGTACCCAAGTGTAACATCTGTAACACTCACCATCTACCTGAAGCACCCTATCGCACTTGTTTCAACTGTAACCGCCCAGGACATTTTGCTAAGGATTGTAGAGTGGCGCCTAGGAACGTAAACCCCGTCAATGCTAGAAACCCAACTGCTAGGACATGTTACGAGTGTGGTAGTACCGATCATATCAGGTCAGCTTGTCCTAGGTTGAATCGAGCACAAGGGCCGAGAGGGAACCGTCCAAACCAAGCTTTAGCTAACAATAGGGTTCAGGGTCGTAGTAACCAAGGTAACCAGGCAAGGGGAAGGGCATTCATGTTGGGAGCATAGGAGGCTCGCCAAGACCCGAACATCGTGACGGGTACGTTTACTCTAAACGATCATTATACCGCTACCTTATTTGACTCTGGTGCCGACTATAGCTTTATTTCCACCACTTTTATACCTATGTTAGACATAAAGCCCAGTGACTTGGGTTTCAGTTGTGAGATTGAGATAGCTAGCGGGTAGCTAGTAGAGATTGATAAAGTTATTAGGGGTTGCAAACTTGAAATAAAAGGTCATGTGTTTGACATTAACTTGACCCCTTTGGATGCGGGAGTTTTGATGTAATCATAGGAATAGATTGGTTGTCTAACCATAAGGCTGGGATAATTTGTCATGAGAAAGTAGTAAGGATACCACTACTAGATGGCAAGGTGCTTAGAGTATTAGGAGAGAAACCGGAAGAAAAAATGATGCAGTTAATCAGTGCTAAGACTAAAGAGAAGAAACAAGAAGAGATAGTAGTAGTGAGAGATTTTCTTGAGGTATTCCTGGATGACCTATCTGGATTGTTGCCTGTTCAGGAAATCGAGTTTTGGATTAAGTTAATCCCTAGAGTAGTGTCGGTTGCAAAGTCTCCTTATCGTTTGGCATCTTCTAAACTCAAGGAACTCCAAGACAAAGGTTTCATTCGACCAAGTTCATCGCCTTGGGGAGCACCGGTATTGTTTGTTAAGAAAAATGATGGATCCTTTAGAATGTGTATTGACTATAAAGAGTTGAATAAGTTGACCATTAAGAACCGTTATCCACTCCCTAGGATTGACAACTTATTTAACCAACTTCAAGGATCATAATACTTATCTAAGATAGATCTAAGGTCTGGATACCATCAGCTGAGAGTGCATGAGGATGATATTTTAAAGACTGCGTTTAGAACTCGTTATGGACATTTTGAGTTCACTGTAATGCCCTTTGGTTTGACTAACGCACCAGCGGTATTTATGGATCTGATGAACCGAGTGTGTAGGCCTTATCTAGACAAGTTTATGATAGTGTTCATATATGATATTTTAATCTATTCTAAGACCCGAGAAGAGCATGAAATTCACCTAGGATTAGTTTTAGAATTGCTCAAGAAAGAGAAACTGTATGCTAAGTTTTCTAAGTGTGAATTCTAGTTGCGAGAAGTACAGTTTCTTGGGCATGTGATTAATGGTGATGGGATTCATGTAGACCCTAGTAAGATTGAAGCTGTTAAGAACTAGAAAGCCCCTAGAACTCCGTCTGAAGTTCGTTCATTCTTAGTATGGACAGGGTATTACCGTAGATTCATTGAGGACTTTTCTAAGATAGCTAAGCCACTTACTGTCTTGACTCAGAAAAGTAAAACCTTTGATTGGGGTGAGGAGCAGGAGAATGCGTTTCAAACTTTGAATGATAAGTTGTGTAATGCACCTGTTCTAGCTCTCCTTGATGGACCGGAAGATTTTGTGGTATATTGTGATGCGTCCGGGTTAGGACTAGGTTGTGTGTTGATGCAAAGAGGTAAGGTGATAGCCTATGCGTCTAGGCAGTTGAAAATTTATGGGAAGAATTATACCACCCATGATTTGGAACTGGGTGCGGTTGTGTTTGCACTTAAGATTTTGAGACATTATTTATGTGGGACAAAGAGTGTCATATATACGGATCATAAGAGTCTCTAGCACATCTTTAGTCAAAAAGAGTTGAATATGCGACAACGTCGCTGGATAGAGCTTTTTAGTGATTATGACTGCGAAATTCGCTACCATCCCGGTAAGGCGAATGTAGTAGCTGATGCACTGAGTAGGAAGGAGAGAGTGAAACCTAAAAGAGTTAGAGCTATGAATATGACCCTTCAGTCGAGTATCAAGGATAAGATACGAGTGGCTCAGAAAGAGGCGCCTGATGAGTCTACAGGATTGCAGAGGGGTTTAGATAAGATGGTTAAACATAGGAATGATGGAGCGTTGTATTACCTGGATCGAATATAAGTTCCTTTGAAGGGTGATGTGAGAACCCTGATAATAGACGAAGCCCATAAGTCGAAGTACTCTGTACACCTAGGAAGAAATAAGATGTATTATGACCTTAGAGATAGGTATTGGTGGTCGGGTATGAAAAAGGACATAGCTATGTATGTGAGTAAGTGTTTGACTTGTTTGAAGGTTAAAGTTGAACATCAGAGGCCGACTGGCTTGGTGCAGCAACCTGAGATTCCTAAATGGAAATGGGAAAGGATAGCAATTGATTTTGTGACTAAGTTGCGTAGGACTAGTAGTGGGCATGACACAATCTGGGTCATTGTGGACCGATTGACGAAGTCTGCTCATTTTCTACCTATGCGTGAGGATTATAATATGGATAGGTTGGCTAGATTGTACTTAAATGAGATTGTTGCTAGGCACGGTGTGCCGATTTTGATCATATCTAATCGTGATAGTTGATTTACATCAAGGCTTTGGCAGTCAATGCAAAAGGCATTAGGAACCCGGTTAGACATGAGTACGGCTTACCACCCTCGGATCGACGGTCAGAGTAAGCGTACTATTTAGACTTTGGAAGACACGCTTAGAGCGTGTGTCCTAGACTTTGTACGGTAGAAAGTGTTGTTCCTTGATTATGTAGGCTGAAGTTGGAGAGGGTCATTTGATAGGACCTGAGTTAGTGCAAGAAACCACTGAGAAGATCTCGCAGATTAAGGATAGACTTAAGGCCGCGCGTGATCGCCATAAAAGTTATGCCGATAAAAGGAGGAAGCCTCTAGAATTCAGTGTTGGTGACTATGTCTTGCTCAAAGTATCGCATTAGAAAGGTGTGGTGCGCTTTTGGAAGAAAGGAAAACTAGCACCTAGATTTGTTGGACCTTTTTGAGATTGTTGAGAAAGTAGGCCCAGTGACCTATAGGTTAGATTTTCCTGATGAGCTAGATGGTGTTCATAACACGTTCCACGTGTTGAACCTTAAAAAGTGTTTGGCTAATCCAACACTGCAAGTGCCTTTGGATGAGATCCGAAGTGGAAGAGCCTGTGGAAATTTTGGAAAGAGAGTTTAAGAAGCTGAAGCGTAGTAGAATTACCATCGTCAAGGTTTGGTGGAATTCGAAACGTGGTCCTGAATTCACGTGGGAGCGTGAAGATCAGATGAAGCTTAAGTATCCGCATCTGTTTAGTGCTGATAAGTAGTTGAATTTCAGGGGAGAAATTCTTTTAAGGGGGATAGAATGTAACCCTTGCCTTTTTGTGTTTTGAATATTCTAATTTAGTCATTCGGCTATTTGATGTTTGTCAGTTTATTTAGAATATTGTACCGTGTTGACGGTGGTGATTTTATAAGAATTGTGGTAATTTATGGTTTATTATGAATAATAATCCTTTTTAGAGGTTATTATTGTGTTATTTATATTCCGGGTGGTTGACCCGTGAATTTTGAAAAATGCTAAAAAAACGAGTCCCGACAAGTCCGTTAATGTCCAAATGATTTTTTGGGAGGTCTAATATGAAAATATGTCAAGTAAATACTCTAAGTTATTGGAAAAGTAAAATAAAAATGCTAAGTAACTTTGGGGAATATTTTACGGTCGAGTTTTATGAGTTTTTAAATGATTACGACACGAAAACGAAGACACCCGAGGCCTTGGATGCCTTGGCCGGTTCTAGAACAAGGAAGGGAGACAAGGTGGCATGTTTTTAGCACTATGGTACTAGTATTTGCCCTATATTGATTTGTTTGCTTCCAAGACTCATGCATTCCTCATTTTTGATTTCAAATTAAACACACACACTTCTCTCTTTCTCCTCTCTTTCGTCCGACCTAGAAAACACACACACATACACTTTATTTTTGAAATTTGATCAAAAACATGAGAGTTTGGGTACTTCCGGGTTGATTCTAGTGTTCGGGTATTCATTAAAACAACGTTTGGGTTGTACGGTTCGCGTCGAAAATTATTTTGAAGACCATTCTTGTAAGTCTTTCAAAATTAATTTATTTACCTTGTCCTTTTGTGGTTGTTGGTTATTGACTGCATAGATGTTAGTTGTACGACCCGATCGTTTAAAATCGAAAGCGAAAAATTTATAAATGGGTACTTAGGGTGCGTTGGGAGTTCGAATGAAATAGAAAAGATAGGTTTTGTTAGTTTTGATATTATGGTCGTGATGGTTGAAAACATATATTTGTTGTGTAGCTTATTTTGTATGTTGCTTATTTGGGCTTATTTTTAAGCTCGACTGAGCTTATTTTGGGCTTATATGCCCACGGCAACAAATGGTAACACAAGGAAAGTGTTTTTGGTTATTACTCTAGTATGTCGTATTTTTGTGGAATATTATTATACCTTATGGTTATAACAAAATATGATACGTAGCTTATTAGCCTATTTTTAAGCTTAATATGTATATTTTGGAGCTTATGGGCTCACGGCCCAATAAGCCCTTTATGAGCCGTGGCTTATTTAGGGTTTATTGTGGTCCGGGTTACTTTGTTACTTATGGTTTGGGCTTATTTTCACTATTGGGCTTTATATTGGGCCCATCTTAATGGATCTTTATTGGGCCTTAAACCCAATAAGCGTTAACTAGTTGTTTTGGGAGTTTTGACGGACTTTTGGAAAGTGAAAAATACTTGTGAAGTTATATTGAAAGTCGTTTTGAGAATATATTTTGGTAAACATCGTGAAATATGATTTTTGGGAATTTGGTCGGAAAGTGTCGAAATGTTAGAAATTGTTGAAAATTAGGTTTAAAACCCTTGGGAAACATCATATATACTTAGAATTTAACTTAAAACGTGATTTTTATTTTTAACAATAAAATATTATTATTTTATTATTTTATAAAGTCGACTAAAAGACGAAAAATATAATTTTTCTCGAAAATTTTCTAAAATGTTTAGTGTAAACAAACGTTTCATTTCGTAAAGTATAAATGGTATATTTATGGTAACTAAGTGTACCGAATGGATTTATCGAAGTATACTTATAAGTATTTATTATAAGAATTTACTTATATTACTTAACTATTTTACGTAAATAGGATAAGTATATTGTACTAAGATATGGGTCTGATATGCTATCTATTGGAGTTAAGTCGTTAACATCACACCACTAAAACGTTAAAGATAACCGTACAACATGCGTCTAACCTCTATGCATCAAGCCTGAAAACTGTTTTGGAAATGAATGATTAAAATGGGACATTAACTGGACTAGGTCGTGTGCGGACGTCGTTGCATTTGCTATTTGAGTTTACTATTGGAGACAGTTGCTTGAGGTGAGTTCTCGTAGCTTCACTTTTTAAATCTTTTCCGTTTGGGGAAATTGATACTCAACTGTGTTTTGAAATGTTTTCTGATCTGTGCGAAATGTGGTTTTGTTTTGGGACAATTTATGTGCTTATGACTGTTGTATGAATATTATGTGTTACATGATTATTTGGATCGGAAGGGTACACCTATCCCAGTATCTATGTGGTTATTGTATCGGAGGGGTACGCCTATCCCAGTATTTTGTGTGATATTTGGATCGGCTGGGTACGCCTACCCTAGTATGTGTGAGGTCCTGCCCTAATCTAGTGTTCAAGCTAGTAGGCCATGCTAAGTCATGGGTATATGATTGTTTTCATATATTCACTGTCATATAGCACTATTGTCCACTGTTTAAATAATTGGCACAACAACTGGGTTTAAGGTCAAACCTACTAAACAAGGGCCACCACATTATGTTGACGTTTTTCGAGTCATTTCAGGTGAATAGAAAGTTCTGTTAAGATTTGAGAGTGTTGATAGCGAGACTTATAGAGAATCGGCGTAGGAAACTCGTTTGAGAAACTTGCATTTGATGTATGTTATGGATTTGGTTTTCTTGAGGATTGTAGTTTAAAAGAATTGTATGAACCCCTGTGTGGGCTAAGAATGGAATAATTGGTGACTAATAGTTGTGCACTAGGATGAGACATCACATCAAGTTTGTATTGAGGTGATGGTCCTCATGACACTCTTCATTTAAGCATTTTAGTTTTTCTTTATGAAACATGTGTTATGATTGATCATTATGTATGTATTCCCGTGTTACCGCCTCAGACGGGGTGTGACAAAGAGGCACTAGGATTAACCCATGTTTTAAACTTGTAATCGTTATTATGGTCACCTCAATCATATAGCTATCTGACACCCTTGCCATGCACTCATTTTTAGTGCAGGATTCCCTTAGTACACCCCTCTGAGCAAATCCTTTTCACAGGTACTCCGTAATTTCTGTTTAAGCCAGACATTAATTAAGAGGCCTTATTAACCCTTAAACCAATTGTTACACCCATATCGCCTTAGCCTACCTTGTATGTACTCGCTTTTAGTACATTATTGTTTTAAACCAAGTTAATTATTGAGTACACTGTTGCTAAGTCCTTATCCTTGTAAATACAGTTTTAGGACGATTGTGATCTATGGTAGTATTTATTTCGTAAAAGAATGGGACAGAAAAGTTATGTCAATACCCCCATATGATTGTCAAATGATCTCCATGTTATGTTGATCCACCTCAATTTGGCTCATTAGTTAGATTGTAATTGCGAATTCTAAAACTCAAGTGTAGGGGTGCATTTATAAGCCCCAAGTGATGTATTATGTTATCTAAAAAATAGAAAAGAAAAAGAAAAGAGATTGATGTAGAATTTATATATCTTTTTCTGAGTCCTTGGCTTAGCAACCCAGTTAGCGTGTATTCTTATAAATAATTAGACATTTTCACCCTAAATTCACCCAAAAGCCACCGCAAATATATCCCATCTATTTCCATTTCCATTTATGTTATCTTACACCTACACCCCACAACCCTTTAAAAGACCTCTTTGATAGTAATGACAAGTACTTGCGCCTAGCGGTGGAAGTTTGATCCTTTACCAAGCCTATGGTAATTTATATGCTATGATAGGTAATGAGTGTTATTTTCCCGTTTCCCCATATTGTTATAATTTATTATACACCCGAGAGAAAGAGAGAATCCAAACACTTATGTGAGGTGCTAGTATATACTTTTTGTGCTTTTAATTACGAGGTCTAGGAGGTTGTGTTGTAAACTGCTTTTAAAGAGTAGGTTAAATGCCCCTAATATTGCTATTGTCTAGGTAGAAAAGCCCATTTGCTTGAGGACAAGCAAATCCCAAGTGTAGGGGTATTTGATGAGGTGTCATTTTATACACTTTTTCGAGGTCATTTAACCCCCTAAATCATGCAAATATCCAAAATATGTTCTTAACGGTTTGTTTTCAAGTTTTTAGCACTTGGATGGCAAAGGAAATACACGTGACGAGCTCATTTGGATAAGAAACACACAAGACTACGACTCTACACCAAATCCTTTGAAGAAATCGTGCATACAGAGCGTGGAGACGGCGTCGCGATTACTAAGCGACGGCGTCAAGATTTTTATAGTGAAGGCGTCATAGATTTGACAACGGCGTTAGAACGTAGCCGACTTAAAGTGGCTCTAGAAGATTCGACGTGGCGACGACGTCACGACTACAACACGACGTCGTCGCGACGATTTCTCTATATATGCAAAACCGATTTTAGTGTTTTTAGTGTGTAACTTTTGGGAGACGAACATTAACTTTTAGAAGACAATTATAGCTGCTATTTAGGCCATTTTTAGGGTGTTAAAACCCTCTTGTATCAGCCTTAATTACATGTTTTAATCAAATGAGATCTCCTATCTTTTATCATTCAGTATATCTATGTGTTGTGTGATTGATTCTTTTTCTTCACTTCCTTTTAACATGCTAGGCTAGATCTTTTAGTATTTACTTATGATTGCATGAAACTTAATTTATAGATCCTTTTAATGTTGCTTCTTGTAATGGATGTGCGCGTTAGGCTTTAGAAAACTAGCCATAAGATATTAAATTGGCATAGACGTCTAGGGAAACGCGAGTGCGTAGAAAGGATATCATTGTTAACATTCTTCATACTACCTTACCCCTAATATGATTGATCCTTCTTAAATGTTTAATGCATGTAATGTACTCTTAGGGGCCCTGTAATGTCTTCATACTACCTTACTTGTGCGTTGCCTTCACGGAATATTACATAGACGGCGTTTTCATGTAATTCACTCATGAATAAGGAAATACTTACACAGATCATCTCAAGTGTGACAAAGCAACAAGATTAGGAAAAGCAAACTAGGAAGTAGTACATGCTTAAGTAAATACGTTCGTTTATCATATAGTTATCACCAAAGTAGTTTAGATTTATATTTAGTTTAATTAGCTAAAACCAAACCAAACCTTTTAAAACAAGAATTTTACATGCTTTCTATAAAATATAAAAATACAAAAATAATCTTCTCTCAACCATTAGACCTCTGTTATATTCTGTTCGAGCCTTCCCAACTTATTCCCCTAGAGAACGATAACAACCCCCGAGTCTTACCTTACTACACTACAATGGTTAGGTACTCTGCCTAGGGAGTTGTAAAACTCTTTGTGAGTCGCAACGACCCGCATCAATATCAAATCAACTTTTCTATATCTTATATATTCGTTTGTTGATTTCTTTGTCCATAATATCATCACCTTCACCCTACACATGTATAAA